>CAUYQV010067093.1:0-26802 GCA_963574575.1 Galagoides demidoff
CTACTTGGGAGGCGGAGGCAGGAGACTCGCTTGAGCCCAGGAGTTGGAGGTTGCTATGAGCTGTGATGCCATGGCACTCTACCCAGGGGGATAGCTTGAGGCTCCGTCTCAAAAAAATAAATAAATAAATAAATAAATAAAAAGTCTCCAAACTTGCCACCATGCACTTATTAGCTCAGTAAAGTTTCATAACCTTGGTATATCAGTGTCTCACAGTTGTATTCATGTCACTGTGTGACAGTGTCTTGCTGAATGGCATTCATTATTGTTTTTGTGTATTTTTATGTGCCATTGTGAGAATGTTGGAGCTTGAGTTAGAGCAACAAACAAACATGGATTTTTGTTGTTGTTGTTAGACATGACTAGAGTGGACACGTAATCAAAGACATGTTAGTCCAAGTTTATGGGGTTAATGCCATGAAGAAAACACCAGTGTACAAATGGATTAAATGTGTAACAGTTTTCTGAGGGGAGAAAAAGAATCATTGATGAAGAGAAGTCAGGGAAGCCAGGAGGAAACAGAACTGATGAAAACATCTGCAAAAATTCATGAAATTGTGCGTCAAAATTGTGAGCTAACTGTGAGAAGCATAGCAGACCAAGTAAACATCAATAAACAGGAAAATCTTTTTTTTTTTTTTGAGACAGAGCCTCAAGCTATCCCCCTGGGTAGAGTGCCATGGCATCACAGCCCACAGCAACCTCCAACTCCTGGGCTCAAGCGAGTCTCCTGCCTCAGCCTCCCAAGCAGCTGGGACCACAGGCGCCCGCCACAACACCTGGCTATTTTTTGGTTGCAACCATCATTGTTGTTTGGCGGGTCCGGTCTGGATTTGAACCCGCCACCTTAGGTGTATGTGGCTGGCACCTTAGCCACTTGAGCCACAGGCGCTGAGCCAACAGGAAAATCTTAAGTGAAAATCTTGGCATGAGAAAGGTGTATACAAAAATGGTGCCAGAGGAGCTCACCAATGAACAAAAACAAAGGAGAGTCAAAGTTTGCCAAGACCTTTTAGAGAGGCAATTCGATATTTTGGGTTGTGTTATCTCTGGTGATGAAACATGAGCGTAGGATATGTACCTGAAACAAAGCATCAGAGTGCACAATGGAAGTCAGCCAATTCTCCAAGACCAAAACGTTCCATCAGTCCAAATCAAGAGTCAAAATGATGTTGCTAAACTGTTTTAGTATCAGAATAAACTGTTTTATTCATTATGAATTTGCACCAACTGGACAGACAATTAACCCAGTTTACTATTTGGAAGTGCTGAAAAGGCTGTGTGAAAAAATTAGATGAAAATGACCTGAACTTTTCACCAACAACTCACAACTCTTGTATCATGACACTGTACCAGCTCACACAGCACTGTGTGTGAGAAAACTTGGAACATTCTCCCCACTCACCTGGTCTACCCCTCAATTACTTTTTTCTTTACCCAGAGATAAAGGAAATATTTAAAGGAAGACATTTTGATGACCTTAGGACATCAAAGGTAATATGATGACAGCTCTGGTGGCCCTTCCAGAAAAAAAGAGTTCCAAAATTGCTTCAAAAGGTAGACTAGTAGTATTGGTCCATAGCTTCCCAAGGGGAGTACCTAAAAAGTGACCATAGTGATATTTAGCAATGAGGTAGGTAGGACTTTTCCAAAGATGAGTTCATGAAATTAATTGTCCAACCTTGTACATATTTTCCTTTTGAAGTATTGCATGAAATTGTTCTGTTGAAGGCTAATTCATGCTGCTGATCAGTTATGGTGCTCCTTGAAAGACACAGCTGTTTGTACTTTGAAATGTTATCAGGATCTAAGCATTCTTTGACAATGCATTCTTTCACAATTTCTATATCCATTTTTTTTCCAAGTAGCATATAAGCTACTTTATAAGTTGCTTCAGTGGCATTATTTCCAGGTCTTATTGATGCTTTAAAGACTTGCCTTTGCTTTTTCCTTTTCATCTCTTAATTCCTGCAATGCTATCTTTCACACCTCTCACTCTAATTTAAAAGATTTATGGTCTTTACAAGTGTTAAAGTGTTGATAAGCATTGAATTTCTTTAATGCTGATATTGCTGTATTGCAAAGCTAGCAAACCATCTTATCTTTATCAGAAACAAGATAATATTATAATTTCCAATCCTTATTAAAAAAAAATCTGTTTTCTTCCTTCCACATTCTCTTGGTCCTCTTTGACATGATGGGCTGCTAAGCAGGCAGAATTAAAAAATACTGTTGAGCTGTGTAACTATTTACAAATTATATTTCCAATGGAAACACAGTGCATCACTGTCAAAAGCTGCTATCAGACTGCATGCTTCACCCCCATAAACTCTCACCAACCAGCCTCACGCGATAGCAGCATCAGTCAGGTGAGAGAGATTAGAAGTAAATCATGTGTAGCAGCTGTCAGTTTAGCCCTTATGGCTTACTAATGTTCTAATTATGCCAATCAATTTGGGAGGAATATTTCATTGAAACGAATGTTATTCTTTGGTATTTTAAATATGTTCATTTAAAAAATAAAAATATAAGAGACAAACAAAGTTGTATTAATAAAAATAAAAGGATTTGTTCTGTAAAATGTGAATCCAGTCAAAAGGCCATACTCAAGGACCCAGAAGACTACATGTGGCATTAAGGCGACAGGTCGCCACCATTGTTCTAGGTCTTAGGGTTAGTCATTCAGCCCTTTGTGTGCATCCATTAAGCTTGAGGCCTGCTGGGAAATGCACAGACCCACTCTGCTAAGGAGAGTCTCCCACCTCAGGATACTTATAAGCTGTCATATTAAGAAGATAGGACACTTTTCTTATTGATTTGCTTTAGTTCTCTGTAGATTTTGGTAATTAGCCCTTTGTCAGGTTTGTAACATGTGGGTATCTTCTCCCACTCTGCAGGTCATCTCTTTGCTGTGTTTATTGTTTCCATAGCTGTGCAGAAGCTTTTTAGCTTGATCAGGTCCCATTTATTTATTTTTATTGTTGCTGCAATTGCCCATAGTGTCTTCTTCATAAAATCTTTCCCCAGGCCAATATTGTTAGGAGTTTTCCCACACTTCCTTCTAGGGTTTCTATCATTTCAAATCTTTTATCCAGTGTGAGTTTATTTTTGTAAGAGGTGAAAGGTGCAGGTTCAATTTCAGTGTTTTTACATGCAGCTAAACCATTCTCCCATTTATTAAATAGAGATCCTTTTCTCCAGCATTTGTACTTAAATGTTTATAGCAGCCAATCACAATCACAAAGTTGTGGAAACAACCCAAGTGCCCATAAACCCATGAATGGATTAATAAACTGTGGTATATACCATGGGATACTATTCAGCCATAACAAAGGCGGAGACTTTACATCTTTTGCATTTACCTAGAGGAGTGGAAGAACGTTCTCCTTAGTAAAATATCTCAAGCATGGAAAAGCAAGCATCCCATGTACTCAATAATTTGAAACTAGTAGATGAACAACTACAGGCCCACAAAGAGAAAATCACAATTAGATTCAAGAAGGGAGGAGGGAGGGAAGGGGCTCTGTAAGCTCCCACCTAACAGGTACAATGTAGAATTATATAGCAAGCTTCCTGGGTGAAGGACTCAAGTACAACTTGGATGTTACCTTGCAAATGCAAACAACGTAATCTGAATTTTTTTTTAAAAAAAGAAGGTAGAACAAAGAAGACTCCAGGACTGAGCCTGTAATTACTCTGCAGAGCCCCCTCATAAGCCAGGCAGTAGGGCTTCTCAGCCAGGCCTTTTTTGGTGGAATAATAGGTCACTACAAATAAATGTCCTATAAAAGATTTGGAGACATTTTCCCTGAGATAATCATCTATGGTACAATTTTCTCTTCTGTGGTCAACCTAGAAAAATCTATGGGTTTCTTAAATGTGCCTCAGGAGATTTTCTGATCCCTATCCCACTTAAGACAGTTTGATTATTTTTTAGTCTCTCCCCACATAACAGTATTTCATCAGGCTACTGCAGCCAGAAACGCCTTTCCCTGACTTCCTAAATCATTGCAAGCTTCTACTGGGCACAGAATTAAGTCAGTAAAACAGGCCGGGGACCCAGGCCTGAGGAAGATGCATCATTTGTATTGTTCCAGGAGGAGTCCTTGCAATGGCCTGAGTTCCTCACGCTCTGCCCGTGGTGTCCACTTCTGCCCAGGCTGGTTAAAACATTGCTTACTATCATTGCTAATCTCAATGAAAAAGAGTTAAAGAGCTTCGATGTCGGGGCTGCATTTCCAAGGTGTCACTCCAAAAAGGAAAACTGAGGCAGTAAGTGAGAATAGCTCCCCAAGGCATGAAGGACGTGAGCTGAGGTCTAGGCAATGTGGTTTCTGTTAACATACGGTCAGTAGAAAACCATGGGCTGCTACAGTAACTCCCATTTGCCAGGCCAAAAAACAAACCTAATCCCCAAAATACCAGCCAGGCCTATAAGAAATCAGGCAATACACTAGCTAGAATGTTTAATTTCCTTTGCCTCTCTCTTTGCTAAAGAATGAGCTCTGCTTATAAGAGAGTATTAACTGTAGGCAGTAGTACTGTATTTCAGAACGAAGACGAAATAAGGGGCAGAGCAGATGCGGTCAGAGCCCCGCCCGCATCCTTCTGGGTAACTTGCGCGCGGTGACTTCCGCTGCTAGCACCTCCCACGCTCCCCCCCACCCCCGAGAGCATTTTCCGCCTATCCAAGAGATGCGAGTGGAGCAGGCGGGTGCTGGGGAATTAACACCCCCACCAGGAGGCCTCAACCCACGACTGTTGAAGGTTGGACGGCCCCCAGCTCCCGGTCCCCACAGGAAGGACAACTCTGAGGTGTGTCCTCCACGGACTCCCAGGGGCTCCCCCCACCCCCGGGGAACTGAGCTCCAGCTGCCCCCGGTGGTGACTGGCTCGCTGTCACCCCCTTTATTGGCTGCCTTCTCGCCATCTCACCGCTCAACTCTTCCCAGTGTTTCCAGGGAACTTTTCCCAAATAAACTGTTTGCACTATGGTCTGATTCCAGGAGAAACCACACTAAGATAGAGGGTAACCAGATGCTTCCCTCTGAAATAACTCAGACGGTGAGGGAGAGACGGAGGAGAGTGGGAGCTGGATTATGCAGGCTGGGCCTGAGGGAGCTGAGTTGGGAAGAGGCCCTCCTGACAGCCTCCTAGAAGCCACTGTCCTCATGGATAACGCCACGTTATTAGGAATTAGGAGTACCTGTTTGCCATCCAGACACTTAGCTCTTTCCTTGCCGCCTGTGAAAATCTTAGCTCTCCCATGGCTCACCCATCATATTAGCATAACTGATGATTTCCTAAGATCCAGGTAGAAACCACCAATTCCACTAAACACTCTCCTGTTGTTAAAATAACCACTCAGAAAGGATCACTGATGTTATTTGGCTGACATGTAGTCAATCTGCGGAAAAGAAATTCCTGTGATGATTTCTGTGGTACAGAAAATCATTACGTCACGTACGTTGTCTCCAGCAGACAAAATCCTGAGGCCCAGAGGGAGATTCTCACCAGATACTGCATGCCACACATGCACACACGCTGGTACCCTTGACTGCGGAGAGAAAAGGTTACAAGGATTCGCCTCCGTGAAGAAGGAGGCGGGTCTGTTGCCAGTGACAGGTCGGAATCTGTGAAGCTGAGTTCTTCATCTTCTCCCCACAAGCCCTCTCCCCTCTCCCTGCCACATACTCACATGACTGCTCCAAAGCAAGAGCTATTTCAAGTTGAGGCCTTTTGGAATAAAGAACAATCCTCAGATTCCTTTAGTAATTCCTTGGCCTCTTCTTTGGCCTCCTAATGCTGACCAAATCTAGATCAGGTGTGTTTGTTTTGGACCTCATGGGGCCTGGCCAGCGTGGCCAGTATAAAGCTGTCTGCAAAATATTAGCTTTTGATATTTTTGAGAAGGGCAAAAAAAAGAACAAATTTAGCCAGATTTCATTTCTTCAGCAGTTTGTGAGTTAGGATTGGCATCGGTTAGGAATATAATCGCCCGGCCTGCGTCTGAAAGAATGCTGTCCTTTTCCAGTTTGCACGGCCTTCTAGCCTCTCACTTGCCCTTATAAGCCACCCGTTCTTGTTCCTGGAGGGGTGACAGCGTTAAAGGAGGCTTCTCCCAATGAGTCCCATATGTCCCAGGCCTCATCAGCCAGTGACAGCCAAACAGGGATGTTGCCTCCTTTTTGTTCCCAAATTATTATGGCTAAAGTCTCTACTTGGTTTACTGCTGGAAATTAATCTACTTGTCTCAAAACAAGTCCCCAGACTGTTTCTGAACGGATCTCCAAGCACTGCCTCTTAAATGCTCTGGAATACATCCCTGGGCTCCTCTACCCCACCCCACCCTCTGGCTTCCTCATCTTCCTCCATGCTGCAGGGGACTGCCATCTGCTGGGCAAGCTGTCCTCAGATGATACAGTTGCTGGTGGCCACCACAGGCCTCAAGGACCCTGTGTCCCTGTTACCACATCTAACCAGGCAAGGCAGACTTAAAACATTGATAGAGGGTTGAGGCTAAGTGAAATGCTCCTTGGAGAGTAACTATAAGCTACTTCTGGAAGTGGACTCTTGCAGAGCTTGGACCCAGTGGCTCCGGGGCCTCACTCTTGGAAGCCTCCACAGCCCCTCGGCCAGGCATGCTATGCTCCCAGCAGCCACCTGCTCTGGACTTGAGGCCCACCTATCTGTTTACATGTTCATGCTCTGCAGACTCACAGCCCTGACCAGATGGTTTATAGCAGTTTGTTTGCCAGAACTCTGGGCTATTCAGTCTTAAATGATGAGCACACTACTAGTCCAGGCAGGACAGCCCCTAGTGACCAGCAACTTGTCCCGTCTTTCCTCAAAAGCAGTATTTCTCTCAACGGAGTTGCCACTGGCCTATCGAGCCAGACAGTTCTCACAGACCCAGGCCCAGCTCCCTAAACACCAGTAGTGCCCCTTCTTGTTGTGAGCACCCTTCGATGCCTGGATAAGAACCTCCATTCATGTGCAACGGGAGGACAAGACTGGGCCTCCACGTCCCTCCCACCCTAGTTGGCCTTCCCTTCCCAAAGTGCCAGAGCAGATGCTTGGACTACGCATTCCCGCACCGCGTATATTAGAGTTCTTCAGAAAACAGAACCAATGATTTGTGCATAAATACACAGAGACAGGTTTATTTTAAGGAATCAGCTCACAAGATTGTAGGGGTTGGCAAGTTCAAATTCTACAGGGCAAATGCTACAGGGCAGCCTACAGCTGGATACCCAGGAAGTAGTTGATGCTGCGAGTCAAGTCCACAGGCAGTCTGGAGGCAGGATTCCATCTCCTCTGGAGGGCTTCAGTCTTTTCTCTCTTAAGGCACTCGACTAATTGCATAGGTTCCACCCACATTATGGAAGGTAATCTGCTTTTCTCGAAGTCTCCTCATTTAAATGTTAACCACAGGCTCAGCATCTATAGCTCAGCAGCTAGAGCACTGGCCACATACATGGAGGCTGGCAGGTTCAAACATGGCCCAGGCCTGCCAAACAACAATGACAACTACAACAAGAAAATAGCCAGTCATTGTGGTGGGCGCCTATAGTCCCAGCTACTTGGGAGGCTGAGGCAAGAGAATTACTTAAGCCCAAGAGTTGGAGGTTGCTGTGAGCTGTGATGCCATAGCACTCTACTGAGGGCAACATAGTGAGACTCCGTCTCAAAAAAATAAAATAAATGTTAACACATCTAAAAAGCAACATCTAGATTGGTGTTTGACAAAACATCTGAGCACCATAGCCCAGACAAGTTGACATATAAAATGTACCATCCCAGCACAAACACTACTGTCTGGACATAGGATAATTAAAAAGAAAATTAAAAAGAAAAAAAATCTCTAGGTCTGTAGATACATAGTTCTGCTAAAGAAACACCCAGTTTGTTTCTGAACACAGAATACTGAACTGAGCATGTAACTCTTACTTTGAAGCACCTACCTGTCTTTGGGTTATTTCATTTTTAGAGTTTCCTGAAAAATAAAGGTAGATCTTTACCTTACATGTACAGACTTCAAATGGGCCATTAAAATGATTAGATTATCTCAAACAGAGCTGTGTTTGCCTCAAAGATAGTATCAAGGCTCTCCCATAGAAGGCAGAAGCTGCTCCTAATTCTGAAAATTTTACATTCCCAAGTTCAAAGAATGTGAAGGCCTGGTCTCTTCCTGTAACTTGTTAGACCACTGGAGCAGCTGATGACCAGTATATTCCTCAAGCTGGAAGGAACCCAGCTTCTGCTGCAGTGAGGATTGTAAACAATTGCTGTGCTGGGACGTATACTGTTGAGTCTTCTAATTTATAGGGTACAGTCATCCTTCTGTCCCATGAAGGAACAGAACATGTCTGCAATAGGAAAAGCCATAATTAGGGTTTCAGCCTTTATGTGAAAAACAAGATTGAGTTTGCAAATAAACTTACGAAAGTCCCTACAAATGTTTTTATATTCACCAAAACAAAAGTGAGGCCAATATACTAAAGAGCTATAATAACATTTCATTCATCTTCGGTTTGTCATAATGGATTCTGTATCTTTAGCCTGCATTTACCATCCCTTGCACACAAAAAGTTTTTCAGGATTTCCCCTGAAGTTTCAACATGAAGCTTGTAAATTATTTTTATCTTTGCATACTGTGGCAGTTCCTTTCTTGTGTCTGTTTTTCTTCTCTCTGAGTGCTCACTGCCTTCTGATATTATCCCTTGGGGACACAGCGCCATAACCTCTGCCATCAGCGCTCCGGGCACATGTCCTGTCCCCACTCCAGCTCACCCATGTGCATGGATGAAGAAGTGTCGTGCTCAGACTGTGTGTACCACAGCGCCCTTCATCTCTCCCAAAGGTTCCTTGTGTAAACCTCCTTTCTGGTTCTGCTGTCTGCTTTGCTTTTTTTTCAGTCTTATTTCCTCATGTTCCCTTATTCTCCACTTATCTCCCAAATGGCCAGCTTAAATCCACTGTGATTGAAATCTGTAAGAAATAGAGCCACATGTGCTTGAATTTCATGCAGGCAAAACTCCGTTTCAGGGAGGCAAAACTCTTCTCCCTGAAATATGTCATTTCTTAAAAATACCATCTGCAAAATGATGGGCAAGTCTGTCTCTGCCTCTGGCCTTCCTCTTTGAATTTGGAAAATATTTAGCCACCAAGGAAACAAAAGGAGCAAGTGCTCCAGTGTTGTTTTCTGGAAGAAAAATAAATAAATAAATAACAGGATAAAGATAGAAATTTTCCTGGGCTCTGAAAACAGGACCATCACCACCAGCATTTCAAGCAAGCTTATTAAAAAGCCATTTGCTTCTAATTACAGAAATCAATCATATTTGACGATCACAGAATATGAAAGATTCCATTACTACTGAAAGTAATGGTGAAGTTGAGGGTGAATGACTGATCAGACGGCAGAAGGTTTAGTAAATATAAACTGAATTTGTGAAAAGTTGTAGTTGGGGTCAGGGAGAGCCAAAGGGTCACAGTTCCGTTTTGTGAAACCCTGAGTTGGACTATTGCAAGGACACAGGACTGCCCTCCCCACCCCCTCTCAGGGAGGGGATAGGGGAACTTCAGTGACATCTACTGGCCCGTGATAGCTTGTTAATTTAGGCCTGAAAGTTGCTTTCCTAAAAGAGAACAGGGGTAAATGCAGATGTCACACCACACTTCAATATCATCAGGGCCTTAGCAACAATTGAAATGAGTTGACTTTTTTCAGTCCTCCGTGTGGCATGCTTTATAACCTGGACACCCCTCACAATCATTACTCTTATTAACCCCCCCCCATCATTCCTGCCACCAGTTATTGTGCACCAACAATGTGCCAGGCACTGTACTGGGTATTTTAGGACCATTTGGTCTAATTCTTGCGTCAACCTTACCAGGTTTGTGTTATCAGGTGATTTTAATGAAGGAACTGAGGCTCAGAGAGATTCAGTGCCCAGGGTCACAGGTAGTAAGTGACAATGCCAACCCCCCTGCTGCCAAAGCCCATATTCTTTCCAACACTCCAGGCCCCAAAGTTCCCTATGTGATTTTTTGTGACATTTTCCACTTCCCCACCTGCAGCTCAGCCCTCAGTGCTGCGTAGTTGTCCCTGTGGGCCAGCCACCCTTCTCCCGCTCCCCACCTCCACCATGATCCCAGTGTTCCTGCTGGCTCCTCCTCTGGGCTCAGGCTCCCCTGAGTTGCACTAACACATCCCAACCCTGTTCCCCACCTCCCCCCATGTAAGTGACTGCAGAGACAGAATCAGGAACCTCACAAAGAGCCTGGCCCATTGCACCAGAAAGAAGCAACATGCATATGCACCGTAGGAAACATGACTTTGAACCTTCAGTGACTTTTGAAAACATTCCCATTCGATTGTAGCTTTCATTCACAAACTCACTGACATGTTTCTCCTAATCTTCAGCCTACTCAGGTAGAGAATAATTCCTACATCACGAACCACCAACTCTGTGTTAGGCAATTATTTTACAGGCAAGCTGGAAGTTTGACCAGCAGGGAACCTTAGTTGGGGCATGTTTTCTTCCTGCTGACGTTTTGGTAAGCAGTAGCTGATTTAAAATTAGGTGAATAGAATCATGTTTTATTTCAAAGTGAGTTGATTATTTATATCAAAAAGGCATGGAAAACTCACTGTTTTGATGTTGTTATCCAAATATTAAAAACTATATATATATATATATATTGATCAAACCTCACAGTCCTTTGGGGTTGATTTCATAATCCTTAGTGGGCTCTGCTCTCTACCTCCTGTTAGTGAGAGGACAAAACAGCGTCCATCATGAATAGAGGGATGTAGAAACAAATAGAATATACCTTTTTCAACCACACTGGAGTAGAGGAGCCTTGCGTGCTCCCAGGCGCCCCTAAGAGTGTCCCCTGTGCTACCTCTGAGGATGCAAGGATGGAAGTCAGAGGCCACAGCTACACAGGCCCTGCCCTCGCCCCAGACAGCATTTCTGGCAACCAGAACCACATCCTCAAACAGAAAGAATGACTGTGAACTGCAGCTACCCCTCCAGGGCAGGCCTTGGAAGCTGTTATATCCCTTCCTTGCTGAGATAAGGACTTTGAAGCATCTAAAGTAACATCTTTTGAATAGATGCCAACATCATCATGAGCCTTAAGCTCCCTGAGATGTTCAGTATTTAACAATTCATGCTGCTTGCTGAGCTGAAAATTTTCCTTATGCTCACCTACTTGCATCTCCACATTTGTTTGAGCTTTTTACAAATGTGCTTATTTACTTAATTCTCTGAATATGTTTATGTAATATTATCACATACTGGAATAGTGATATCAGTAAGCTTCTTAGCTTAATTAAGCATATACAATAGCCAAATGCCGATGCTTCAGACAGAATATGCTAGTCTTGTACTATTTTGATTACTTGGGTAGCCCGGATGAATATTCCATAGCAAAAGAAATTGGGTCTCTCAGATATGGTATAATTTGCTCATTTTTTATAAGTGAGAGCATTCCCCAAAATGTGATCATCATGTACTATCCTGATAATAAGAAAGGAGCTGTCTTGAATGCCAAGACTACTGTCTGGTGTTTTCATCCTGTGCTGAAATGCTCATAAATTACTGGTCACATCCCCCTCCACGAGACAGGGCCAAGGTGATGGGGAACGCTGAAAAAATTCCCATGGGAAAAATCAAGGCAAGTTCCAATGTTTTTCTTGAAATTATTGACATTTTTTAGAATGAGCTGCCTTCTGCTCTCTCTCTGTAACTGCTGTTATCAAATATGATATTTAGCATACTAAATGGGAGAAGAATCTTGAATTCTGAAGAATCGAAATGTCATTTTGGAATAGGAAGTCTTGAAAATATTTGCCCAGCATTTGAACCATTCCTGGTCTCCCACTCTGTGTTCCATCACTGGACCTTTTTCTTTTGAGAACCCCAAGATGGGCCTATCTTCCTGATCCCGAGAAGGGCAGAAGTCTTCTCACAGGCCTCCGCGCCCCCGGGCCCCAGGCCAGTGGCAGTCCCTTGGGTTGCTGCTCCTGCCCTGGGCCTCCCCTCGTTCCCTACTCTCCACCTTTGCCCTTTCTCAAGAGGCTACGGGTGAGTAACAGAGCTCTGCCAGACAATCTGACACTGAAACACTCCTCCTTTCCACCTCTCTGTCACTGAGACTAGGGCTGTAAGTATTCCAGTCAGCACACGTGACAGATGACGTTACATGTGTGGCAGGTGCCAAAGCCCAATTTTCAGCATGCTGATAGTAAGCTTATGGTAACATCTCATTTCCCTCTCAAGAAAGGGTAGTGGGTTTTTAATTTTTGTGTTTTTATACTCATAAATGCATGCAAATTATACTTTTCTATAAACCAAAAATCATAGACTCTTACTAAAACAGTTTCTTTCTTTTTTTTAAATCTTGCTTGGTCACACCTCTCCTACCCAATTCACCCTCTACCCACTTCCACCCTCGGTAGCCTGTCATAACAGCTGTTAGATGTCCACTCATATAACTGCCACGATCACGTGGCCACATAGACACAGAGGGTGCCAGAAAGTGCCTACTGATCTTAAGGAAGGGAAAAACTGTATTAAAAAGGTAATATTCAATCTCTAGTGACAACCAAAGAGGAGTACGTGTCATGCCGAGCCCCTCCTGGAGCTGGAGAAGTCAGCTGCGATTTGAGTATTACAGATTTAATGCAGTTGCTGTTTTCTTTCTGGGAATGTACACATATTTTTTGGCACCCTCTGTGTGTGCACAAAAGCACGCACTCGCTCACACATACAGCTCTGTGTGCATTCGTGTACGTGTAAGACTCTTGCCATTGTTTGTTAGGCCAAACACAGGATTGTTTATGCCCCCATTCTTTTCTTCACTTCCTTTTTTTCTCCTTCACTGCCTTCTGTTGAACTGTTAAGATTTTGGGATTCTTTCTCCACTAGGTACCTCCCCTGCCTTTTTTCTGGTCTTCTACTGATTTGGCTACTATAGTGTATGTTCTTGTTCTTCTTACGTTAAAAAGTAATTATAACAATGTCCGTAGTCACTCCAACTATATCCTCCTCACAACCGCATCCAGGGTCATAGCTATTCTATCACCCCATGCAACACCCCACCACTTGATTTCCAATCATCATTACTGCTTAAAACTTTAGTTTTCAGACACACACATCCACTGAGGTTTTTTATGGCCAGTGTTAAATGTTTTTACTCAAATGTTTAATTCACATTTTATGCTTGTCATTTCTTTTACTCCACGTCTCTCTGGGTGTTTTTCTTCTTGCTGATCATACCCACAACTCTTACACTTCCATAGTGCTCATTCCATGCCAGGCTTCCCTCTAAGCACTTTACACATGTGACCCGATTCAAGTCTCTCAACAGATACTATTATCATCCCCATTGTGCAGAAGCAGAAACTGAAGCACAGTGACATTCAGTACCTTGCTCGAGGTTGCACAGTAAGTGGCCCAGCTGGTGTGCAGACCAGGGAGCCTGGCTCCACAGTCTGCCACCTGTCCTCCAGGCGTGGCTGCTTCTCAGTTAGAGGGAGGGCTTGTGGGTGGTTTGTGCTTTGTGTTTGTTTTTTAACGACCGATGGCGTCTTTACTGTGCCCTCACCTATGAATGATAGTTTGACTAGGAATAACATTCAAATCAGGTATTCCTCCCCATTGTCTCCTGGTCCCTCTCGTTGTCATTAAGGAATACGCTGTCATCTAAGTCTGCCCTTTGCAGGTTTCCTGGAAGCTGTGAATAGCGGTTCTTTTTCCCTGAAGTTCTATAGCTTTCTTATGATATGTCTGGATGTCTGGGGGTGGATTTATTTTTATTTATCCTGTTCAATAGTCAAAGTGCACTTTCAACCTAAGCGTTTATGGTTTTCTTCTGGAAAATCCCAATTGCTATCTCCCCAAATATTGCTTCTTGACCATTTGCCTCTATTCCCTTCTAGAATTCTTATTCAACTTGATGAACTCTTATCAATTTCTTCTCTGAGATTGCCCGTTGTTGTTTCCTTGGCTTTCAGTGTTATGTTTAGGGTGAGCTTGTCCACACCATCTTCCCATTAAATTCACTTTTGAAATTTGCCTAATCTAGGTTTTGATGCCTTAGTCCCTCTGTTGTATTCTTTTTGATTCAATGACGATTTTTCATTTCAGAATTACTTTCCTACCCACCTATTCTTACTTCATTTACAATTTTTTTTTTTTTAAAGAAAACATACGCTTTCACACTTCTTTGAGTCCCTTCAACATACTTTAAGATCTTTGCCTGGGCATATAGACTAGCATGATTACTATGAAGAGAAGCACTCAAGTTATGTGTTCAGATCTACTGAGACCCCGGCAGAGGACTTTTCTCACAGACTTATAAGACCTTGTGGTCATCACAGCACCATTTGTGTCGGCAGTGGTGGGGGACAATCCAGTTATTCAGCCATAGGAAATGGAAGTACAATGTTGGGGTACCTACTATGGAAGGAATGTAGCAGTAAGAAACTGAGAACTAGATGCACACATAGCAAACTGGGTAGACGTCACAAACACAGTAAATTAAGTAAGGGACAGAATGAGCTCTGTAGCACAACAGTACTTCCACAGCTTAAAAACTACACAGAAAACTAACGCAAATTGTAAGAGTATATACAATAAAAGGGTACATGGAGCCAATCAGAATGTGCGCCTGCTGGAAGAAGAGCAAAATGAGAATAGGGCATGAGGCATGGAGGGAAAAATGCATACACAGTGGAAGAGCAATAAATATTTATTGGCTTGATAACAACATAAACAACCTCAGTGAGGCACGGCATCACGGAAACTGCAGGCACAGCCTGCATACTGGGGAGTCATCAGTGAAAACTGGCGGGCTGGCCCAGGACAAGCTCCAACTAGCACGTATAGCAAACAAAGCTTAAGGAAAATGGTTGTATCCGTAAGACTGAATGTAAATGTAAAAACTGGGGTTTCCTTCTGCATGATGATGACACTTTTCCTATGAACTACTTGGCAACAGAAAAAACACACGCCCTGCAAGACAGCGCCTCCACGCACCTGCCCTGCAGGACAGCACCTCCACGCACCCATCCTGCAGGGCAGCACCTCCAAGCTCCTGCCCTGCAGGACAGCGCCTCCACACACCTGCCCTGCAGGACGGCACCTCCACGCACCCACCCAGCAGGACGGCATCTCCATGCACCTGCGCATGGATGTGTACAAGGTCACTCACATCTCTAGAGCTTTCCCGTGAGTTATTGCAGGCTGTACCCCCTGTTGCCATCTCTACTCTATCAATTAAGGAGTGAGAAAGCCATAGACGGTTTTTCTAGCATGTACTGTGGTAAATTAATGGATTAAAAAATGCTAATTGCCAACACCCTCCTACAAGCAAGGCTTCCTTTCCCTCCTCTGCCCTTTTGGTTTTCAACCCCAATCTGGGCTCCCTGCTTCCCTCCCAGACTGTCTCCTGCCTCAGGCGGGGAGTTCTCTGTTTCCGTTTCATCTCTTTTCCATACCTCTGGATGAGGATGTGTCCAGGAACCCAGGCCAAAACCAGCAAATTTATCACCGTGGTAATGACAGCAAGCTGCATGCTGAGTGAATTCTGCAATCCCCCTCAACTCCTTCTGGTGCCAAAGCCTGTGGAGCTGCAAGATCCAGCAGGTTACACAGACTGTTATCTGCCCAAGAAGAATGGCTCTGTTAGAAAATGCAATTAGGGATCAGCCATGAGGCTATTTCTAGAAGTTTGTTAAGGAAAATCTAAAGAAAAAAAAGCTGCCATATGGTGAGAGGTGTTAGTCAGTTCACCAAAACTGACTATCACGAAAAGTGTATGTGTGTAATGTTATAAAGTTACCTTTCGTCCCCCCAGGATGCCTCATTGTTCTGAAAGTATTTATGTTTGTGGAGTTTATAGAACTCTCAGTCCTGGTAGCAGAACCTCCCTCTTCATTTACAGGAGCAATTCTTTCCAAGCCAGCACCTGCAGAGAATCCTTAACCCATCATTCGAAAAAAACCAAACCTTCCTAGAGTTTAGGGAAAGGGCAACTGGTCATTCTAGTAGAAGCAGGGGGAAGTCAGGACATATACCAGGTTGAGCCCCTACTACAGGCACAGTGTGGTCAGGAGGGCTCACTGAGAGGACATAGTTTTCCAGGGAAGAATGCAGCCCAGCATGTGCTCATCTGGCCAGAGCCAGGCCTGGGAAAGGCTCATGGTATAAGGCACTGCTCTAGATACCCAGGAAAAAGGCAGGCACCAAGGCCTCAGTGGTTCTTCATGTTATTGGGATGACAAGGCCCTCAATGACCCACTGCAGAGATGTTTCCAAAGGGAGTGTCGTATTTATCACAACACTTAACTCCTTTCATTTGGAACGTGGGTGTGCTGTGCTTTTTTAGATTCAATACAGCAATGTTTGATGCAAACTACAGTTGGTCCAACACCAACTTAATGCCTTCATCATCTTTACTCTGCTGACCTATAAAATAAGCTCACATCACACAGAACAGGGAAGAGATCCCACCTGTGGCTATGGCCGGCCCAGCTGTCAGGTCATCTTCCTGTCGAGTCCAGGCTCACCAGCACCCCTCACTGGGCCACGCCTTTACTTCCCCTGACCCCCTCAACACACTCCCGAAGTCCCCACCCTTTCCCATGTGGAATTATTTATTGCCCAGACCCAATTCTAGTCCTCCTCTCTATGCATAATCCTCTCCAGTGGGGGCACAGGGGAGACAAGGCACAGATAGCCAGAGCCCCGGGCCCGCATCCAAGATGACGATGTTCCTGGGGACAGTGGCCTCCACAGGTTCATGGGAGGACTGTGGGATTAATTCAAAGAGAGCAAGTCCGCATGAAGAAATCGTGGCATCCTCAGATATGTGAAAGACTCTAGCTACCAGCAAAAGGGGATCCTTTTCTGTGCTGATCCAAAGAGGAGACGAGGCCCAACAACTTAAAGTTACAGGGAAGCAGGTATCAGCTCCACCTAAGTAATTCCTTATGTACGACAGCCTGAAGAGACACAAATCAGGGGGGAAACGTCCATTTCCTTCTGTAGATGGGATTCCTAAATTGAGAGCAAAGTTAAACTGACTGACCTCTGCCGGCCCTCCCAGTGAGAACATTGTGCCCAGAAGAACCCTTCTAGAACTTTCTGCAACTGACAAGGTCTCTTGTGACTGCTTTGTTACCTGTTCATCTTTTGAATACTCAGTTCGGCTGTGGCCTTGGAGGTGTAGAATGTTCTTTATGTGAGGAAGGAAATCCATTAGCCGCGGGAGCAGTGGAGTTCCCAGGCTTTCTCAGAATCCCCCAGTGGGACATGAGATCCAAACAGCACTGACATAAACAAACTCTGGAGCTGCTGCTTCACCATCCCTCCAGCATGAAACCATGGACTGTAATAGATGGGGAAGCCTGGAGGTCATTGCCTCCCAAATCCTACCCAGGGCAGGAACCCTCACTGGAATGACCCACCAGATGGTCACCCAGCTTCTGCTTAAGCACATTCAGAAGGTCGCACTGCTTTGCCAGGACATTTAATCCACTTTGAGACAACTTAATCCATTCTGAGGCAGTCTTCTTTATGAGCTCTTTCTTCCTCATATTGAGCCCAAAATCTGCAACAATTTGACTTGATTTCTACCCTCAGGAATAAAACAAATCTTTTCTCTCATCCATGTGACAACATTCAGATATGCAAAGACAGCCATTATCTCCACATCTCCTCTCCCTCTAAGTTATATCTTCTCCATCTAAACATCTCAGCCTAAGTGGAAATATTGAACAGGCCTATATCAAGTTCTGAAATGGCACCAACTATACAAAATCTCCCTAAAAAGAAAAGTCTGGGACCAGATGGCTTCACATCAGAATTCTACCAAATCTTTAAAGAGGAACTAGTACCTATACTACTTAACCTTTCCAAAATATAGAAAAAGTAGGAATACTACCCAACACATTCTATGAAGCAAACATCACTTTGATCCCCAAACCAGGAAAAGACCCAACAAACAAAGAAAATTACAGACCAATATCACTAATGAATATTGATGCAAAAATATTCAACAAGATCCTAACAAACAGAATCCAGCAACACATCAAACAAATTATACACCATGACCAAGTGGGTTTTATCCCAGGACCTCAAGGATGGTTCAACATATGTAAATATATAAATGTAATTCATCACATAAATAAATTTTTTTAAAAAGGCCATATGATTCTCTCAGTTGATGCAGAACAAGTTCTGACAATAGCCATCAGCCTTTCATGATCAGAACACTCAAGAAAATTGGCATAGAAGGGACGTTTCTCAAATTGATAGAGGCCATCTACAGCAAACCCACAGCCAATATTGTACTGAATGGAGTAACATTGAAATCATTTCCACTCAGATCAGGAACCAGGAGGCAAGGGTGCCCATTGTCTCCATTGCTCTTTAACATTGTAATGGAAGTTTTATCCATCACAATTAGGGAAGAAAAGGCAATCAAGGGTATCCATATAGGATCAGAAGAGATTAAACTTTCACTCTTCATAGATGACATGATTGTATACCTGAAAAAATACCAGGGATTCTACTACAAAACTCTTAGAAGTGATCAAGGAATACAGCAGCATCTCAGGTTACAAAATCAACACTCATAAATCTGTAGCCTTTATATATACTAATGACTGACAAGCTGAAAAAATAGTCAAGAACTCTATTCTGTTTACAGTAGTGCCTAAGAAGATGAAATACCTGGGAGTTTACCTAACAAAGGACGTGAAAGACCTTTATAAAGAGAACTATGAAACTCTAAGGAAAGAAATAGCTGAAAACGTTAACAAGTGGAAAAACATACCATGCTCATGGCTGGGAAGAATTAACATTGTTAAAATGTCCACACTCCCCAAAGCAATATATAATTTTAATGCAATCCTTATTGAAGTTCCATTGTCATACTTTAAAGATCTTAAAAAAACAATACTTTGTTTTATATGGAATCAGAAAAAACCTTGAATAGCTAAGAAGTTACTCAGAAATAAAAACAAAGCAAGAGGAATCATGCTACCAGACATCAGACTATACTATAAATCCACAGTGATCAAAATAGCATGGTATTGGCACAAAAACAGAGAGGTAGATGTATGGAATAGAATAGAGAACCAAGAGATAAACCTAGCTACTTACCGTTATATGATCTTTGACAAGCCAATTAAAAACATTGAGTAGAGAAAAGACTCCCTTAATAGTAAATAGGGTTACTATTTAAGAAATGGTGCTGGACAACCTGGCTGGCAATCTGCAGAAGACGGAAACTAGATCCACACCTTTCATCACTAACTAAGATTGACTCTCCCTGGATTAAAGATTTAAACTTAAGACATGAAACTATAAAAATACTAGAAGAAAGTGTAGGGAAAACACTCAAAGAAATCGGCCTGGGTAAAAATTTTATGAAGAGGACCCCCTGGGCAATTGAAGCAACATCAAAAATACACTACTGGGACCTCATCCAATTAAAAAGCTTCTGCACAGCCAAAAGCACAGTAAGTAAAGCAAGTAGTCAGCCCTCAGAATGGGAGAAGATATTTGCTGGTTATGTCTCCAACAAAGGTTTAATAACCAGAATCCACAGAGAACTCAAACGTATTAGCAAGAAGAGAATAAGTGATCCCACTGAGGAAGATAGTTGCTGGTTATATCTCTGACAAAGGTTTTATAACCAGAATCCACAGAAAACTCAAACGTATTAGCAAGAAAAGAACAAGTGGTCCCATCTCAGGGTGGGCAAGGGACTTGAAGAGAAACTTCTCTGAAGAAGACAGGCACACAGCCTAGAAACATATGAAAAAATGCTCACCATCCTTAATCATCAGAGAAATACAAATCAAAACTACTTTGAGATATCATCTAACACCAGTAATATTAGCCCATATTCCCAAATCCCAAAATCACAGATGCTGGCATGGATGTGGAGAAAAGGGAACACTTCTACACTGCTGGTGGGATTGCAAACTAATACGTTCCTTTCCTTTTGGAAAGACATCTGGAGAACACTTAGAGAACTAAAAATAGACCTGCCATTTGATCCTATAATTCCTTTATTAGGTATATATCCAGAAGTCCAAAAATCATACTACAATAAAGATATCTGTATCAGAATGTTCATTGCAGCCCAATTCATAATTGCTAGGTCATGGGAGAAGCCCAAGAGCCCATCAATCCATGAATGGATCAATAAATTGTGGTATATGTACACCATGGAATACTATGCAGTCATTAAGAAAGATGGAGGCTTTACCTCCTTCATTTTTACATGGATGGAGCTGGAAAATATTCTTCTTAGCAAAGTATTCCAAGAATGGAAGAAAAAGTATCCAACATACTCAGTTCTACTATGAAACTAATTTATAGCTTTCAAGCTATAACCCAATTTTAGCCCAGGAACATGGGGAGAAAGGAGAGCGAGGGGAGGGGTGGAGGGGGGTGGCGGGAGGGTGATCAGCAGGATCATACCTATGGTTCATTCTATAAGGGTACATGTGAATCTCTCTAAACGTAGAATATAAATGTTTTAACACAATCACTAAGAAAAAGACATAAAGGCTATGTTAACCAGTTGGATGAAAGTACTTCAAATTGTATATGGAAACAGTATACTGTACCCATGATAGTATTAATGTACACTGTTATGATTTAATAAAAAAAAGAAATGATAAAGAAGAAATAACAACAGACACCTCAGAAATAAAATAAAAAAGAAAATCCACAATGATTACTACAAATACTCTAGTCTCAGAAATACGAAAATCTAACCAGTTTGATGAGAGTATTTCAAATTATATATGAAAACACCACACTGTACCCTATGATTTCATTAATGTACACAGCTATGATTTAATTAAAAAAATGAAAATCTGGAGGAAATGTACCAATACTTGGAAGCACACCAACTTCCTAGACTCAGCTAGAAAGAATTAAAAATTCTCTGAATAGACCTATATCAAGCACTGAAATAGCATCAACTATATAAAATCTCCCCAAAAAAGAAAAGTCTGGGACCAGATGGATTCAGACTTTGGTAGGATCAGAATCCTACCAAACCTTTAAAGAGGAACTAGTACTTATATTACATAACCTTTTCCAAAACATAGAAAAAGAAGGAATGCTTCCCAATACATTCTATGAAGCAAGTAATATCCTGATCCCCAAACCAGGAAAGCACCCAACAAAGAAAGAAGACTGTAGGCCAATATCATTAATGAATATCAATGCAAAAATATTCAATAAGATTCAAACAGAATTCAACAACACATCAAAAAAATTATACACTATGATCAAGTTGGTTTTATCCAGGGTTATAAGGTTGGTTCAACCTATGTAAATCTCTAAATATAATACTTCACATCAATAAAATAAAGACCATATGATTCTCTCAATTGATGCCAAAAAAGCTTTTGATAGCATCCAGCATCCTTTCATGATCAGAACACTTAAGAAAAAATAAGCTTAGAAGGGTCATTCTTAAACTGATAGGGGCATATACAGCAAACCCACAGCTAACATCATATTGAATGGAGTAAAATAGAAAACATTTCCATTCAGATCTGGAACTAGGCAAGGATTATCATTGTCCCCACTGCTATTCACATGGTAATGGAAGTCCTAACCATCTCAATCAGACAAGAGAAGGGGATCAAGGTATTCAAATGGGGTCAGAGGGGATCAAACTCTCACTCTTCATGGAGGATATGATCCTATACTTGGAAAACCCCAGCAACTCAAGCACCAAATTGTTAGAAGTGATCAAGAAACACAGCAGAGTCTCAGGATACAAATCAATACCTATAAATTGGTAGCTTTTAGAGATAGCAACAATAGTCAAGCTGAAAATATAGTCAAGGAATCTATTCCTTTTACAGTAGTGCCAAAGAAGATAAACTATCTGGGAATTTACCTAACAAAGGATGTGAAAGATCTCTATAAAGAGAATTATGAAACTCTAAGAAAAGAAATAGTGGAAGATGTTACCAAAGAGAAAAACATACCATGCTCAGGACTGGGAAGAATCAACATTGTTAAAATGTCCATACTACCCACAGCAATATACAGATTTAATGCAATCTGTACTAAAACATCATACAAAAAAATTATACACTATGATCAAGTTGGTTTTATCCCAGGGTTACAAGGTTGGTTCAACCTATGTAAGTCTATAAATATAATACATCACATCAATAAAATAAAGACCATATGATTCTCAATTGATGCTACTTTAAAGAACTTGAAAAAATAGTACTTCAATTTATTTGGAGAAAAATCCTTGAATAGCCAATACATTACTCAGAAATAAAAACAAGTCAGTATTACATTATGAGACTTCAGGCTATACTATAAATCCATAGTAATCAAAACAGCTTTGCATTGGCACAAAAATAGAGGTCGATTTATCAAACAGAATAGAGAACCAAGAAATGAATCCAGCCACTTATTGTCATGTGATCTTTGATAAGCCTATCAAAATCGCTCACTGGGGGAAAGATTCCCTATTTAACAAATGGTGCTGGATGAACTGGCTGGTGACCTATAGAAGACTAAAACTGTACCTTTGCCATTCACCATTAACAAAAATATATTCTCATTGGATAAAAGATTTAAACTTAAGACATGAAACTATAAAAATACTAGAAGAAAGTGCAGGGAAAATGCTCGAAGAAATTGGCCCAGGAGAATATTTTATGAGGAGGACCGCCTGTGCAATTGAAGCAACACCAAAAATATATTACTGGGATCTGATCAAACCAAAAATCTTCTGCACAGCTAAGAGCACGGTAGGTGAAGCAAGGTCTTCTCAGAATGGGAGAAGACTTTTGCAGGTTATCTTTCTGACAAATGTCTGA
The DNA here is from genome assembly GCA_963574575.1 of Galagoides demidoff. NCBI lineage: Eukaryota > Metazoa > Chordata > Mammalia > Primates > Galagidae > Galagoides > Galagoides demidoff. The sequence continues at coordinate 22,898 of CAUYQV010067093.1, forward strand.
TAACTAGAATCCACAGAAAACTCAAACTAATCAATAAGAAAAGAACAAATAACCCCATTTCTATGTGGGCAAGAGACTTGAACAGAAACTTCTCTGAAGAAGACAGGCACATGGCCTACAAACACATGAAAAAATGCTCACCATCTTTAATCATCAGAGAAATGCAAATCAAAACCACTTTGAGATATCATCTAAGTCCAGTAAGATTGGGCCACATAACAAAATACCACAACTATAGATGTCGGAGTGGATGTGGAAAGAAGGGAACACTTCTACTTTGCTCATGGGAATGCAAGCTAATTTTTTTTGAAAGAAGTTTGGAGAATACTCAAGGAACTAAAAGTAGGCCTACTGTTCGATCCTGCAATTCCTTTATAGGTATATACCCACATGACAATAAATCATTTTACAACAAAGACATTTGCACCAGAATGTTTATTGCAGCCCAATTCATAATTGCCAAGACATGGAAACAGCCCAAGTGCCCATCGACCTATGAATGGATTAACAAATTGTGGTATATGTACACTATGGAATACTTTGCAGCCATAAAAAAGATGGAGACTTCACACTTTTTATATGTATCTAGATGGAGCTGGAAAATACTCTTCTTAGTAAAGTATCTCAAGAATTGAAAAATACAAGTATCCAATATACTCAATGCTACTATGAAATCACTATATAATCACCTATGCATTCATATGAATGGTAAATCATAACTATAGTCCAGGAAGTAGGAGGGAAGAGTAAGGAGAGGGGAGGGGACAGGGGAGGCTGGGATGTGGGAGGGTATTTGGTGGGACCTCACCTAATGTGCTAATGCAATGGTATATTTCAAAACTCTTAAGTAAAGAGTATAATTGTCTTACCACAACATATGAGTAAGCAAGGTGATGGATGTGTTTATCAGTTCGATGTAAGCATTTCACATTGTACATTAAATCAGTACACTGTACCTCATAAGTGCATCAATGTACACAGTTATGATTTAATAAACAAAAAATAAAATTTACTATTATTTTGAAATGTACCCTCGCATTGTGCACATTAGGTGAGATTGCACCAAAGGCCCTCCCACATTCCACAAATTGCCCTTTCCCTTCCCCTTCCTCTTCCTCCTCACTGCTCTCCTTGGTAGACTATATTTGTGTATTATCATTTGTATGAATGTGTGAGTTTTTATATTTTGGTTTCATAATGTATACCATGGAATACTATTCTGCCATAAAAAATGATGGAGACATTACACCTTTTTTGTTTACTTGGATAGAGTTGGAACACATTCTTAGTAACGTATCTCAAGAATGGAAAGATTATTTTTTTTTTAAAGTTTCTATTTTTAGGGTCTGGGGATTGAATGGGAAGATATTTTCAAGGATGTAGGCAGTATCACAGCCTCAAACATACTTAACCCCCACATTGTCTTACATAAGAAGTGGTAAATAAAAGAGAATTAATATTTATGGAATGGATAGATATATGGATAAAAAGATGAGCACTTAAGTTATTATGCGGAAGTTCTCTAAAAGCCCCACACACAACATGTTATGTTATCAAACTCTAATGCTGACTTTTGATTTGGGAAATATAAAACTCTAGAACATAAAAATCTAGGATATAGAATATAATCTATTGACTTATACTTAATTTTCCTTTTCCTTTTTTTTTTCTCTGAACTTGACTTGTAAATCTCATAAGTATTCAGTTTAGGGAATGTGACCTTCAAGAACCCCGGCAACTTGGCTTATGCATCTTGGATGTTCCTCTCCAAGATCTTATATATAAATCACAAAATCTGTATATAAATCATATAGGACTGTGATCCATACTCCCTTAATTGAATGGAAATAAAAGTTGGAATTGGCATAAATCTTAAAACATGTGCCACCAGACATTTTTCCCTATCCTTTCCCCTGCCTCAGTAGAATACACATAGGGGCAAGTCTTACTTACCCCAATGATTTTCATTTTTGAAGAAATTAATTTTTGCAGGATGTTTTGATTCCCAAAGGTTATGCCTGAAAATTCTGTTGACTCAGATTCAGGAGCCATGATCTCTGGAGGGAATACCAGAAACACAGGACTGTGGGCAGTGCTTGAATCCATGGTGGCATAGTTGATATTTTGAAATAAAAGAAAATCATTTAGTTGGTACTTCAGTCTACACTATGTTGTTTTCCTGTGCTGAGGCTGTCTGGATCACTGGCATTGTTGTTCTTCTCTTGGAATTATAAAATCATAATGTCATAGAGCCATAGAATCTTGGGACTGGTCAAGGTCCCAAGAAGGTTAGTAAGTAAAATGCCTGGAACTGGGGAGAGGAGGATGTGACACATAGTTCTGGTTTGATCAGGAGGTCGCTGTAACCCTGGCCAAATTATAGCCTCCTCTCTTAGTTTCAGCTCCCTCACATGTATATTGACCAGACAGGAGTAGATGATTTACATATAAATATATTTTAGTTCCTAAATAATAGGAACTGAAAGAAATGCTTACATATTTATTCCAATTCTCTTTCTTTCTTTCATTTATTATTTTGTACAAAATGTTCTTTTTTATTTTAAGTTTATATGAGGACATAGATTTTTAGGTTACATTGTTCTCATTCCAAGGTAAAATTGTAGTTGCGCCCTTCACCCAGGAGGCATGCTGAACATAGTGTACATAAGGTGAGATTCTGCCAATTGCCCTCCCTCCTCCCTCCAATCACCCCAATTCTGTTTCTTTAGATGGTTAAAGGACAAAATTCTCAGGCCATAGAACCAATTAGCTTCTTCTTAAAGTAGGCATGGAGCATCCATTTAGCCTGTCACTTTATTTTTTTTGCCACCTGATTTTAGTAGCTTTTGCTATGTAATGATGCCCCTACCCCCAGTGTAGTGACTTTAAACAACCACTCTTCTTTTTTTTTTTTTCCCACAACTTTTTGGGTTCTATGTGTGGTTCCTCTGGTCTGGTACTGCTCAGCTCTTCTCTGCCAGTTTCTCTTATGCAACTGTAGTCAGCTGGTGAAGTATCCAGAGTTAGATGAGTTAGGATATCCTCGGTCTTGTATCTGGAATTTGGCACATTCTTGATTCTCCTTTAATTCACAAATGTTTTTCAAACCTTTACTGAGGCATGTGTGCTAATGTCCTATTGGCCTAAGCAAATTGCATAGACCGCCCCCTTTCCCCCAAATATTCAAGGGATAAGGAAATAGCCTTGAAATCTTCATGGGAGGATTTGCACTGCTGTATTGCAAGGACATGGATGAAAAGAAGGGAAGAATTTGTCTATTTTTACCACTACCTTCTCATCCTCTGGTGTTTCTAATTGAGATCATGTCTTCTTTATAATATCCATACTCTAGCTACTTGTCAGTTATAATATTTTGAAAGACCACTCCTCCCTTGTAATATATTTTCTTTTTTAAAAAAATTATTTTATTTTTAATTATTAAGGGCACATGACAGTTGTGGACACATGTATTTACAGGGTACATGTGATGTTTTGATACAGGTATTACAATGTGTATAAATCAAACCAGGGTAATTGGAATATCCATCACCTCAAGCATTTATAATTTCTTTTTGTTAGGAAAATTCCTATTCCACTGATTTAGTTATTTTAAAGTGTACCCTAACTTATTTTTGATTATAGTCATTTGGGTTTTTTTTTCCTTTTTTTTTATTAATTGATCTCTGTATACATTGATGCAAACATGGGGTACATTGTGCTGCTTCATATATAATTTGAAACACTTTCATCAAGCTGGTTAACATAAATTTCATGTCATTTGCCATCAAGGTTCTAAATTTTTCAAAACATTAGGAATTTAAATTTGAGTGAATTAGTCAGCTTTTTTTGATATTTTTTTTTAGGATGAACTTTGTACTTAGTTACATATAAACACTTTTTTTTAG
>CAUYQV010067095.1:0-13863 GCA_963574575.1 Galagoides demidoff
TTGGTCAGTGATGTCTACATATACAACTGTGTATCCCATAAGATTATACTACCATATTTTTACTGTACCTTTTCTATGTTTAGATATATTTAGCTACACAAAGACTTACCAGTAGGTTCCAGTTGACTATAGTGTTCAGCACGGTATCATGCTGTGCAGGTTGATAAATATATTTCAAATTGTATATAAAAACAGCACCTTGTACCCCATGACTGTATTAATGTACAAGCTATGATTTAATAAAAAAAAATTATTATCTCCCCAAATACTTTTAACCTTTAATCACTATCTTGGCATATTTCTTGAATTCTCTCTCTTTCTCTCTCTGTCTGTATTAATTAGATAAATTACATACATATATATATATACACACACATATAAACAAAAATATATAAATAAAATATAAAATACACATATCCTTATGCATACATATATACATATGTAAAGCATATATGTACATATACACATATGCACATTTTATCGAATTTTAACATTTTTGCTATGTTTACCTATATATTTCAAATATACTGTAAATTTTTATTTCTCTATTTATTTATTTTTTTCTGAAACAGAGTCTCAGTTTGTTGCTGTGGAGTCACAACTCACAGCAACCTCCAGCTCTTGGGCTTAGGCGATTCTCTTGCCCCAGCCTCCCAAGTAGCCAAGACTACAGGCACCTGCCACAACGCCCAGCTATTTTTTGTTGCAGTTTGGCAGGGGCTGGGTTTGAACCCGCGACCCTCGGTATATGAGGCTAGAGCCCTACACACTGAGCTACAGGCGCTGCCCTCTCTATTTTCAAATGTATCTTTTCATGGCTGCAAAATGTCTTATCATGTGAATGTACTGTACATATATTCAAGCACATTCTATGTAAATATACACATGGTCATTCATCACTTAACATCAGATATGTTCTGAGAACTGCATCCGTAGGCCATGTGAATATCGAGTGTACTTTCACAAACAGGTGACGTAGCCCACTACACACCCACTAAGGCTATATGGTAGAGCCTCTTGCTCCTAGACTACAAGCCTGTACAGCATGTTATGGTGCTGAATACTGCAGGCAATCATAAGCGTATGTGAACACACCTAAATATTGAAAAGGTAAGCCTTGAACTACAGTGTCACCAAAGCTACAACATTGCCCATTGCCTATTCCTGGGCAATAGGAATTTTTCAGCTCCATTTTAATCTCATGGGACTACTGTTGTATATGTGTTCTGTTGGGGGCTGAAACATCATTATGCCAAGTATGACCATATAACCATTATTCTATTGTTAACACTGTAAGTGGCTTCCAGCTTGGTGGGTATATTATAGATAATGCTTAGAGGCATACCTTTGGGTCATAAGATAGCACAATTAAATTATTTTCACAGAGCAAGCTTCACAAAGTCCCATAATGACTCAATAAGTTTTCTAAAAGTTCCCTGCACAGCTTCTGAGATAATCTGAATCTACATGCAAGTCATATTAATGTTAAAAAAAATTGCATAGTGTTAAAACCATGAGTCTTGAAATAATACTACCTAGGTTCTAATTCCTGATTACTGTTTGTTGTGTGATCTTGGATAAATTCCTTAAATTCCTAGCAATTTAAATTCTTTTAACATATACATGTATTTATTAGGTTTCCACTTTTTGCCTTCACAAAATTAAAAAAGCTTAAAGTTTAATAACAATAACAATGTTTAAGAAAAGGACTAGAAACAAAAATTCCTTAAATTTCTTCTGTCTATATCTTTATTTGTAAGATGAGTATTATTCTAGAATCTACTTCATGGATCTATTGTGAAGATATAAAAAATCATGAAAAGGGATTTAGCATGTTACTTTATATAGTAATTTTGCAATAAAACTAGCAATAGATTAATGTTACTTTTGCCAATATCTTAGCCTATCGTACATCAAAATACCTCTGAATACCATCAAGTGGGAAGTGTTATTTTACTTTCTCCCTGCAGATATTTTAAAGATTTTAAAATCAGATCACACGTCAAAAAAGAACAATTCGATATTCAAATAATCTATTTAATTGATTGTGTTCATGGGCTATCTCTATCATTTATGTAGTTTTTAATGTTACCTCATAAATACTCAAGCCAATAGATCCATTGCACAGTCCTAATAAACTCAGAGACAGTGGAACTGTGTCACCCTCTGTAGACCAGGCCTCTTGATTCGCTCAGTTTTACAGACATATATCCTTTCCTTCCGGTATCTACTGAGGATTTTCCGAGGGGGCTGTGGATCCAAAGCACAGTTTGTTCAAGCTCTTCAAAGGTGTTTTAGATGAGTAGGCCTGCTCTGTCTTTGTGACTGGATTTATTTTGGAAGTGCTTTCTGGAATCTGGATGGCTGACTGTGGCCAAGCATCAGCGTGATATTAAGTGGCCCCCTTAGAAAAGTTAACAGGTTAGAGCAAATTTAACAGACGGGCATATGCGCATCTAACAAACTGTAGAAGTTTGGAGTTTCACCGCCTTATTCTCACTGCCTAAAACTTACATTAACTCCAAAATTCAGCTCTAGATACCTGCTCTGGCAAAAAGTACTTGCCAAAGCTTATGCCTCCCTTATCCACAACAGTCACAAACTGCACTGTAGCCAAATTCTATGGTTTTCTTGTCAGCTTCCTCCTTCATTTACCTACAGATACACATGCACCACAAACTTAAAACTTTCAAAGAGAAAAAAATACATGTCCAATTCTACTGACATCCTAAGCAACACGCATGTGTTTGGTACTTAACATCTGCCTATTGGATGACGAATTCTGTAGTCTGCTATTTCTGGTATAGATGGATGGTTCCTATCACTTCAATTCCAGGAGACGGGCTTATAAATTAGTAACATTGACAAGGATTAAAAAGCATGACTCTTCTGAAGTATTTATGAATAAAATGATATATGTGGGATATGCCTCAAGATAATCCAGCTTCTTTGTGGAGGGAGTAGCAGAAATTGCAGGTATCAGTGAAAAACAAAATCAACCACATATTGATACTTATCATAGTCAGGTAATAAATATGTGTTTTGTGATTGTGTGTGTGTATACTTGAAAATTTTTATAATACAAAGAATCCACACACACCATCACAAAACAGAAAAGCACAAGCAAAGAACACTGACTTCATAACACTAGCCTCGTAGAGAAGGGTGCACATTGATAGATCTTTTATTTTTACAGCAGCCCTGTTATGTTTGGGGGGATATGATTTGAAACAGGCTCCGTGTATAGTTAGTTCTGCTATGAAAGGCCAACTACTGGTGTACTTCAGCCAAAACTGGTGGGATTACAAGAGCTAGGTGGATAAAAGTCTCCTTTATACAAGGACCCAAAGGCAGACATTGAACCAAAAATAAGAAGAAAGAGAAACAAACTACGGGCTTCAGAAAGAAAAAGAAACAAACTATAAGCTCCAAATGTTTAAAATCTAGCCAATAAAACTCATCTGCACAGCCCTGGGAGATGGCCGCAGGACTGAGGTGGTAGGATATATGTTTATGTTGGCTGTTTCTGTCCCTCAACACACCTTAGACATCCCTAATTAATCCCGTTGGAGCAGTGGTGGCTGGAATTCACAGCTCACAGTTTTGTCCTATGCCAGCCGAATATAGTCCTAAGATACTGTGTCTACACATGAAGGGGCATTATTGCCCTGCAGATTTAAGAATATCAGCTTCAATAGGCCCAGAGTTCTCAATCCTGGCTGCACTTTTTTTTTTTTTGAGACAGAGTCTCACTCCGTCACCCTTGGTAGAGTGCCATGGCATCATAACTCACAGCAACTTTAAATTCTTGGGCTCAAGCAATCCTCTTGCCTCAGTCTCCCAAGTAGTTGGAACTACTACAGGCACCTGCCAAAATGCTGGCTATTTTTAGAGATTGAGTCTCTAGGCTGGTCCTGAACTCTTGAGCTCAGGCAATCCACCTGCCTCAGCCTCCTAGAGTGCTAGGATTATAGGCATGAGCCACTGCGCCTGGCCTGGCTGCACATTAAAATCAATCAGAAAGCAGGAACTGCCTATAGACATTTTTGAAAGTTGCCTCCATTGATTCTACTTTGCTAAATAAATACCCTAAAATATCATAAGACAGCAGCTTCAACCACAGAAAGATGTCATGAGCATTGAGACATGAGAGGGTAGAGTTTGGAATGGGTTACTGTGGTGGATACTGTGGTGTGCTGGCCACATACTCCCTCTCCACTATTTTAAGACCAAGATTCCCTTGGTTTCCTTTCCAAACCCATAGGCTACTTTGCACCTGAATCCCTTCTGAGAATTGCTACTACCCCCAAAAGCTGCCTTATTCAGGGGCAGTCCATATCCACTGACTGCACAGGTAAAAAGGCCCAGCCCCCCTTGCCTCAATTTGGAACACCTGTGAAGGGACACCCCTGCTTTAGAGCTCCCCCTGGGGTCAGCTAAACATCTTTTGCCCCTGCATCACTGGTCAGTTCTCCCTCTGACTTCTTGGAAGGGTGTCTAGATTCCAGTCCTTTCCAGCTATTTAGAAGCAAGGTTTTCCATGGTGCTCCCAATAAACCAGCTGCCTGGAAATTTCTGTCTCAGGGGTTGTTTCCCAGAGAACCTCACCTAAGATAATCCCAGAGGCTTTGATGAGATACTGCTTAGCTTGAGTGCTTACCCAGCTGCATTTCTCAAGCAGGAATAAGAAGCTCTAGTAGTTGCTTTGCTAAGAAAGATTATTTACATATTCCACTTGAACTAGACTGAGAGAAGCTTTCCTCAAAATCTTGTCATTTCTACTAGTGGTAAAAGATGGAAACTCGAGGTGACAACCCCCGAGTAAGTAATGCATCCGAAACATTATGAGAGATGTTTATCCCCGTATTCCAAATCCGTCAAAGTGGTTTTAAACAATTACAAATGTTGACCTTCTCAGATGTAGCCAGAATCATTGTGTGATATCTGGTTTTTTTTTTATTTTTTTATTTTTTTGCAGTTTTTGGCTGGGGCTGGGTTTTGGCTCCATCATATGGGGCCAGCGCCCTACTCCTTTGAGCCACAGGCGCTACCCTATCTGGGTATTTTTTGAGTATTCAACTTCTCCTCCCTCCAGTGGGTATCCTTTAAGGCTCCCCAATGTTGCTTTGTTCTTTTTCCTGCCTCACCTCCTGAATTTTCTTTGCCGATGCAGGAGAAGACCTGACATGGGCATCTCCTAGAAGGCTTGTTGGGAGTAGGCCTTTTGGTTCATGGCAACCTCAAGAGTTATCGTCAAAAGAGCATAGAGGCTAGATGTGTCAATCTGGTAGACTTGGACTTTATTAAAGGCAGAAACTCCTGACTTGTGGGTCAGAAGGTTACATGATAGACTTAGATGTAAGGTACATGGGCAAGGTGAGACATTTTTGGGAACTCAAGAATTAATGCTTGTCTCGCTGCTCTTTGGTGACTAAATCCTACACGGAGCAAAGCACAATTTGCTGGTTGGTTTGGTGGTGGTTCTCTTCACAAGTTTATGAAACCCAAGAGCTTGTCATTTTCCTTACTTTGATGAATGATTTTTAATTTGTCCCCCGTCACAGAGCAAAGAGAAGTGTGTCTTGTGCTTTACAATTTGGGTAGGTAACTTAATTTACTCTAAACCCTTGCCAGTCAATGTGTGATTTATGAAACAGTAGCATTGACATCACCCAAGGACTTATGAGAAATGTACAATTTTGGCCCCCAGCCCTAACCCAGGTCTACTAAATGAGAACGTGCTTTTTAATGAGATGATTCTGTACTTCCAGGAAGCCCTCCAGGTGAAATTGATGCTCCTGCTCCACGGAACACATTTTGGGTAGCAAGGCTCTAGAGCAGCAGCTTTCAACCTTTTTTTTTTTTTTCTTTTTTTATCTCATGGTACACTTGAGCCCACAGTTAAATTTCCATAGCACACTTAAATTATGTTGATCAAATAAGAAAAGTAGGGCAGCGCCTGTGGCTCAAAGGAGTAGGGTGCCGGCCCCATATGCTGGAGGTGGCGGGTTCAGACCCAGCCCTGGCCAAAAACTGCAAAAAAAAAAAAAAAAGTAAAAAAAAAAATTATTGGCTTACTGTGCTTTTATATTCTTTCAAAAATAATCTAATTAATGGCTTTTTCAAATTTTTGAGGCACCCCTATGATCCTCTCATGGCACACCAATTGAAAATCACTGCTCTAGAGAGACCTATCAGATTGTCAGTGGTTGTCATTTTTACCCTTATAGGAAGCTGGATCACCAGTGTGTCCTGCATCTCTCAGTGCTGAGTTGAAGGTGCCACCCTTTGTCACAACAAGCCCACTGAAGGCAAATTAGACAGGAAGCAAGATACTGTGGCTGTTCCCAAAGACATGAAGAGAGCTCTGGTCTCATGGGTGTCACATGTAGGGGACGTAGCTTAGAGCCCAGCTCTGAGAAATGGCTAATTACCTCACAGAGAAAGCTCACCAACTAGCAGCTTTCACATGGAAAACAATGTTGCTCAGACAGACAATGGCATCTTTTTTTTTAATTTAATTTTTTATTAAAGCACATAACTGCATACATTTATGGGGTACGGTGTGATGATTTGATATACAGTGTGGAATGCTTAAATCCAACTGATTAATGTAACCTTCAAGTCACTTAACTTATTTTTGTGGTAAGACATTTGTAATTTATTCTTAGTTATTTGAATTGTACCCTTGCATTGTGCACATTAGGCGAGATCCCACCAAATGCCTTCCTCCCTTCTCCCCCCGATCGTCTCCCCTCTGCCTTCTCTCCCTTCTTCTTGCTAGACTATATTTGTGTTTTATCATTCATATGATGTGTACGTGTTTACATATTGGTTTCATAATAGTATTGAATACATTCGTTACTGGTTTTCCATTCTTGAGATACTTTACTAAGAAGGATATGTTCCAACTCCATCCATGTAAACAAACAAAAAAAAAAATACAAAGTCTCCATCTTTTTAAATGGAGGAATAGTGTTCCTTGGTATACATATACCAGAATTTGTTAACCCATTCATGGATTGATGGGCATTTGCACTGCTTCCATGACTTGGCAATCAGAAATTGGGTGGCAATAAACATTCTGGTGCAAATGTCTTTGCTGTAAAATGATTTTTGTTCTTCTGAATAAATACCTAGTAATGGAATTGTGAGATCACATAGAAGGTCAACTTTTAATTCCTTAAGGATTCTCATAAAGGTTGTATTAGTTTGTAATCCCACCAGTAGTGTAGAAGTGTTCCCTTCTCTTCATATCCATACCAGCATCTGCAGTTTTGAAACTTTGTAATGTGGGCTATTCTTACTGGAGTTAGGTGATATCTCAAAATCATTTTGGTTTGCATTTCTCTGATGATTATAGATGATGAGCATTTTTTCACGTATTTGTTGGCCACAGAGAATGGCATCTTCCCCAGCTCTGTTCAGAGGAAGCAGCAGGGGAAGCCTCATTCCTTAATTTTGGGAATACAGGAGATAAGCCATTGACTGGGAGCCAGGAGCCTGGGACACCAGGTCTTACTCAGTCACCAATCAGATATAAACACTGGTAAGTTACTTGTGCTCTCTGGGTTTCACTTACTTCATCTGTAAAGTGAGGGGGTTTCTACAATCTCACACAGTTCTTGGCATCTAAGAACTCAGCTACCCTAGAATTGGCTGCAAAAACTGCTCTTGCCACAAGAGGGAGGTCTCTTTCTGAAATCATAGAAAGTCTACACAGTGTTAAAGAAAAAGATTTAGGCAAACAGTTAAGGTTTGAGCACCCAGTACTAACTGATCTTTATAAGCAATTAAGACAGATAAAAGCATTTATTACATTTTTTAAACTTATGGTAAATTGTGACTAATTATTTGCTTGGCCAAAACAAAAAAGGAGACTATTGAGAAAGGCCAATAGAGCAGATAACAAATATGCAGACTGAGAGTCTATAAATATACCAAAGAAGGAGGATCCTAACTTTCCTCCTCGCTTCGTTGAGAACTCTACATCTGCTCATTGCTTCTCTCCTTTGCAAGCTGTCAAATCCTGGGGGTGTCCTGGTCTTGTGGCAGAGTTTTCTATGTCTAAAAATAAACATGGGACTCAAGGTGTGTCTAACTGTCAACAAATAATTCCTACAGAGAATAAACTGGTACATAAGATGGTGGGAGGCGCTGTGTCTAGGATTACAAACATCTGCATGGAAAGTGAAATATTCCATCAAGATTCAACATGCTGCCTCTGCCAGATGCTTTCTGAATACTGTACCTTAATCATGTAAAGTCAACACTGAGCTGAGGAGCTAAGATTTCCCTCCATTTGTTCTGGATCACCCAGATCTCTCCTACTGTGACTGATACCACCTTTGTTCTTTCTCTCTCTTTCTATGTTATTAAAGGGAGTTCTCCAGGCTGAGAGTGGTTGGCTTGCTTCCAACAGGTAGACGACAGAAAATGGGATGCCAAATGTGATGTAGAGATGGAAGAAGAGGAAGTACTGGACCACTTTTGATGGGCAAAATAGCAGTGGGCTTCAAATGGCATCTCTCCTCCTTGCCCCTGACTAGAGAGTGTTCCTCAGACAATTGTGCCATTGAAGACCTGAAATGCACTCTCGGGATGTCTTGTCCAATATTTCCCAAAGTGGAGAGTCTTCCCTTCATAGACTAGGATGTTCTGTTATTTCCCAAAGTGGAGAGTCTTCCCTTCATAGACTAGGATGTTCTGTTAACTTATGTGTGGGCATAGAAGTGACCCTTACTCATAAAGGGAGAAGATTATCTTTCTAATTCCTTCAAATCCCTCCTAATGGCCTCAGGAAGATGTCTCATTCTTATTCTGAAATGACTCTAAAAACCCTATACAGTTGTCAATTTCCCTTTTTTGACCAAAAAAGGAGCAGTCCTCAAAAAATCAAAGCTTTCCCTGGGCAACACTATCTAGCTAGGGTATTACGGTAATGCATGATTTGTTGTATTGATTTTCATGCGCTATTTATAACAATGATATTGGCTTTTCCATTCGTAGTAACATTAAATTTGCTTTTTAAGTAAAAAAGGAAATTGAAGTAAAGAAAAATGTTCTGTAAGTAACAGTACAGGTGATGCACAGATAAGTTAAAAAATGTGCAATGGTGTTGGTGGGTGGAGTGACTGACAGTCAACACACAGTCTGTCTTCCAACTCCATGATCAGTTCTCTGTCATGTTGTGTATCTGGCCCTATAATGGGATCGATCACTCATGAGTTGCTTTAGTCAAGCTGACCCAGAAAAACTGATGTGGCCTAATGTTCTTTCAACCAGTCAAGGTTTTACTTCCTTACATTTATTAAATAACTCATATTGCTCCTTAGAGACAAAGAGGGAAAAGGAGGAAAATTTCTTTTGTGCCAAACAATATAGTTCTATGTTAAATCCCATCGAGGCTCATGGGCAAAATCCCATGGCTGCCAATGCCATTTCAAAGAGGTTCTCTATTTCCATATCCCTGTAACTTGGAGTTAATAGTACTTGGTTTGCCTAATTACAACAAATTCTTTCCAATAATAAGCCTCACAACTAGTGCTTTCTCTGGCTCTGGGCCAGTTACTCAATAAAGCAAAGACCTAACTGTTATTTCCTTTAGTCAGGAAATCCTTTTTCTATTACCTCGGATATTTCTTATAACTTTATTTATGTGTTTATCATCAATCAGTACAGTCAGACTCCTTGAATTATGTGAGCTCCATGAAGGCAGGGGTCTCATCTATTTTGTGCACTGCTGTATTTTCAATGCTTGGAATAGTGCCTGCTCTTCAATAAACATTTGTTGATTAGTAGACAGATTAATTAATTGTACTGGTGGGAATAAGTCTTGATTTGGGGCAATTGCTTGTTTATGTAAAGCCAACTGGAACATCTGTTCTGTGTAGGTGCACATCTCAGAAGCAGCTTTCATCTTAAAGAGGAAGATAAAGAGCAGACTAGTGATGGAAGTTCTGCTCAGCCTGGGAAATCACAGATGTTTAAGAGTGCCAGAGGTTATCTGCTCTCTGTTGAACGGTGGAATCATCCCAGGTGGAAAAATGCCTAGTATTTGCCCAAGGTTATCAAGAAAATAGATTGTTCGACAACTCGTTGTACATTGCAGACAGGTAGGTATTTTTCTAGGGAAATCACACAAGTCTTCTCGAGATTATTGTGAGTTTTGGTTTTGTTTTAACTAAATATTCAATTGATATAATGTACAGTTTGGGTATTATATCACCAACTAAAAGAGTTGACTTTACTTTAGTGGCAGATATAAAATTAAAAGGGACATTCAGGATTACAGATAGAATTGTTGGTTTAAAAGAAACTGGTCCCTTGAGTCTCACCTGCAGCCACAATACTTGGTTTTCTTAACAGATATTTATGTGGCAGAAAGAACTGGTGAGAGTGTGTCCTTTCTACCCTCAAGGAGCGTATGGCCGGCAATGGGGAAGACAGCGAACGAGCCAGTAGCTATAATTCATATGTGTCATGAGCCCTGCAAGAGAAGGAAGTGCTTGTTACTAGTGGAGCAGGTAGGAGGAACAGTAGGAACCCAGTCTTTGTGGGAGATGGAGGTAAGCAGGCTAGGGAGCACTTGTGAGAAGTGGTTACTAACCGAAAGTTAGTAAGTCCTTATAGGAGTTAGCCAAGTAAAGATTAGCAAAGTGTTCTCTCAAGAGGGATGCACATACTCCTGTTATATGTACTATGCAGGTGGCATCATTTTTCCACGCTTAGGAATGACTTCTAATTTGCCTTGCTTTCTGTTTCTCTCTCTATGGTCTCCCTGTATCTTTACATAAGCATGAGAAGGTGGCCACAAACTCCGTAACCATAAGAGAATGTTGCCTGACTTGCTGGTTCCAGGCTAAGAGGGCGATAGTGCCTCCTCCTCCTTCATTCCAATAAAACCATATGTAAAGCAAAACCAAAGTTTGGCCAGGACCCTGGGGTAGCTCTGGGGCTGGGCATCTGGCTGGTAAATGGAAAGTCGGCAAACGCTCCACCTCTCCGGGCAATGTCAAAGCGAATGCTGCTTTCTGTGATTGCACAGTGTGAAGCAATGTTCAGTTGTCAAAGTGCACGTATTTTAAAACCTGGTTCTTATCCTCAGATCATGAGAGTGAAGCCTTTTTTTTTTTTTTTTTACAGTTTTTGGCCAGGGCTGGGTTTGAATCCACCACCTCCAGCATATGGGGCTGGAGCCCTACTCCTTTGAGTTACAGGTGCCTCCCTGAAGCCTTTTTTTTTAAATCCTAGACTGCCTTTGAACAAAAACAACAAAAAATCGCAAATGTCTTTGCCTGGCAAGCAGGCAGAGGGGAAGAGTGAATGACATCGACCAAAAGGCCTTCTGAATTTTCCTAAGATACTGTCAGAAGATCTTTTGTAGGATAAAACAGGACATCTGATTTTAATTCTTTGAAAGCTTGCTGAGTTTTGAATAATTTATAAGGGAATTAAATGCTACATAGAGTTGTTATCTTCTTTAGATTTATTTATTTATTTAGTGGTCCATATGGGTCTTGAACCCATGACAAGGTTTATTTTAAAAAATACTCTTTATTTTGAAATTAAGACTCACAAGAAATAGCAAAAATGGTACAAAGCTTCCTTGTATATATTCACTCAGCTTCCCTCAAGGACAACATTTGCATGACCATAGTTCATTACTAAAATCAATTTTCCTTAGATTTTAATGTGTTCACTATGTCTAATAAAAATTTTTAAAATTATATATGTGTGCTTTTGAAAAATTTGTTATCTCCACAATGGATTCATTCTATTCCAAGCATTGTGCCAGGCCCTAGAGGTTGTAAGTTAAAGAAAATACAGTTCATTCCCTTAAGGAACTTAAAATGCAGGGAGAGGAATTGACCAGGATTGTGTGAAAAGTCCTAGAACATAGAAATATGTATATTTACAGATTAGAGGAGAGGCATCTCTATTGGATGGTTTGCCCAGGAAAACTCTTCAAAGATAAACTTGTTTGAAATTGTGAGGGATAAATAATCTTTAATTACCCCCAAAGGATCAGAGAATATTTGAGGCAGAGAATTACTAAGTCCCATCAATATAAAATAGTAAGTTTCATTTAGAGACAGAAACTCAGTCAATTCAGGTGGATCAAAGAGCATGTATGTGCTCTGGGCAGGTGGAAGTAGGGAAGGGAAGAGAGGGACAGCAGAAAACTCTGGAAAAGTGATGTATTAGTTAGAGTTCTCTCCAGAGAAACAGAGCTCATAGGTAATACATAGAAAGAAACCTGAGAGGGGATTTATCATGGAAATTGACCCATGTGATTAAAGGGTCTGTGAAGTCTCACAATATACTGTCTGCAAGCGGGGGGACCAGGGAACTTGGTGGTGTAGCTTAGTTCAAGTCCAAAGACCTAGTCTGTTTTCTTTCCTATAAAGGAATACTTGAAACTGGGAAATTAATGAAAGAGGTTTATTTGATGAGAGTTTGGATGTTTGTCTCCTCCCGACCTCATGTGGGAGGTGGGGTTGAGGGGAGAGGTATTTGGGTTACTGGGGTGGATCTTTCATGAATGGCTTGGTGCCCTCCTCATGATAATGAGTGAGGACCATGAAACAAATGTGTTAGTCTGTTTACATTGCTATGAAAGAATATCTGAGGCTGGGTCATTCATAAAGAAAAGAGGTTTATTGTGCTCATGGTTCGGCAGGCTGCATAAGAAGCATGGTGTCAGTGTTTGCTTCTGGTGAGGGGTTCCAGGAGCATCCAATCAAGGTGGAAGGTGAAAGGGGGGCAGGCATTCAAAAGGAGAAAGAAGGAGCAAGAGAGAGAGGAGGGGCCCACGCTCTTTGAAACAACCAGCTCTCATGTGAACTAACAGAGCAAGAACTCACTCATTATATGCAGGAGGGCAATGAAGACATACACAGAGCTATGCCCCCATGACCTAAACTCCTCCTGCTCAGTCCCACCTCTAACCTTGGAAATCAGATTTCAACACAAAATTTGGAGAAGACAAACATCCAAACTCTATCAGCCTGGTGACCAGAGGAGCACACGGTATAACTCTCAGACTGAAGTTGTTGGTGTAAATTTAAGGTGACCAGATGTCCCGCTTTTGGCGGGACAGTCCCAATTTTTACCAATTTGTCCTGCATCCCTCAGAGTTTTTAAAAAGTTCCGATTTTTGGAAAGAATGCATGCAAGCTAGGAAACAGGAGACGTGGGAGAAAGGGAAGGGAATATACAGTTTTCGGCTGCCACGTGGCTATTTCACCAGGATATGTGTTTTATATTATTTTTATTAATTTTATAATGTTAAACTTTAATAATAACAAATAATTGTTGAGAACAGATTATGGAGAACTGCTTATCAAAGTTCGCATTGTTGATCAGTTGTTAGAACTCAACCACCATTGTTTGGACTTAATAAACAATGGCATTTTTTGGCATTGGCAACCACGAAAACATTTTGTAACTGTCTCTCAGACAATACACATCATACTGCATGCTAGTACGAGTTAAACAAGTGATGTCAACAAATCAGCTATTCAGATAATTCAGGTAAGTAATTTATTTATTTATTTCATGAATTTAGCAGACAGTACTATTATTTATATTTTATAGTGGCAGCAAAAAGTCTAGCACCAGCCTTGAAAGTGACACTGATGATGTACAAAGTATCATTATTAAAAAAAATATTGAAAAGGAAAAGGTTAAATCTTGGGCATCAGCAAAAAATCACAATAGAGAACAAATGGTTAGAAATATTTCACCATTTTGAAACAAACCATGTTCCATACAATAATGCACTAAAAACTGTGGGATATGTGCTGTCCTTACCAAGAACTAATGCTGCTACTGAATGCGTTTTTTTCTACAGTAAATAAA
>CAUYQV010067098.1:0-40979 GCA_963574575.1 Galagoides demidoff
ACCTAAGGTGGTGGGTTCGAATCCCCAGCCCGGGCCCGCCAAACAACAATGATGGCTGCAACCAAAAAATGGCTGGGCGTTGTGGCGGAGGCAGGAGACTCGCTTGAGCCCAGGAGTTGGAGGTTGCTATGAGCTGTGATGCCATGGCACTCTACCCAGGGGGATAGCTTGAGGCTCCGTCTCAAAAAAAAAAAAGAATTAAGGCTGGGCATGGTGACTTACGCCTGTAGTCCTACTGCTCTGGGAAGCCAAGACGGGTGGATTGCTTGAGCTCAGGAGTTCAAGACCAGCCTGAGCAAGAGCAAGATCCCCATCTATTTCTAAAAATAGGAAAACTAACTAGGCATTGTGGTGGGGGCCTGTGGCCCTAGCTACTTGAGAGGCTGAGGCAAGAAGATCGCTTGAGTCCAGGAGTTTGAGTTTGCTGTGAGCTAGGCTGGTGCCATGGCACTCTAGCCAGGGTGACATAATGAGACTGTCTCAGAAAAAAAAAGTCAAGAATTAAGTCACTGCCATTAATATGGACCATAAGCTGAGAAAGGAAAATGTGAGAACCAGAAAGTTCTCCTTTTGCAAAAATATCTCAAGAAATTGTTAGTAGTTAAAAATTCATTCAAGTTAGGCTCAGTGCCTGCAGCTCAGTGGCTAGGATGCCAGCCACATATACCAGGGCAGGCAGGTTCAAACCTGGCCCGGGCCTGCCAAACAACAATAACAACTTCAACAACAACAAAAATAATCGGGCATTGTGGTGGGTGCCTGTAGTCCCAGCTACTTGGGAAGCTGAGGCAAGAAAATTGCTTAAGCCCAAGAGTTTGAGGTTGCTGTGAGTCATGATGCCACAGCACTCTACCAAAGGTGACATAGTGATTCTGTCTCAAAAAAAAATTCATTCGAGTTAAATATAATCAATTCGATGAATGTGGCTCTAAAACATTAATATAGAAAAATAGAGAAAAGCCACTGTGACATGCCCTGATAGCAGACACCAGGCTGTTGCGAGGGAGTGTGAAATGTCAGTCAGAAGAGGGTTTACTGTTTTCTGGTGCTGGGGATCTGCTACTGTGAATTCTGATATTCACAGAGACTCAAAAGTTCACCCTGAATAGCCCTCTTCTCCCTGGACATTCTCTAAAGATCACGGCAAGGTGGTGTTTCCTGTGCCCCAGGGTTTTACAGAGTTCACAGCAGCAGTTATTTCATTTATAATTTTCTGAAATGCTAAGATCCAGACATGGGGCTGGACAGAAGCAGATGAGGCTGCCACCCACCAGCCGCACTCAGAATTCACCCACTCATTCAGGTGCTGATGTGCAGCTGTCACTGCCAGGTGACAAGCCAGGTGCTGGGGACAAACTGATATGGCAAGGAAATGGGCAATTAGGAGTGCAGACAGATTAAGGTTGCTAACCATGTGATGCTGAAATAAGATGACTCTGGATTATCTGGGCCAGACTGACGTAATCACAAGGGTCTTAAATTGGGAAGAAGGAGGCAGAGAATCAGAATCAGAGATGATGGGATGTGAGACTTGACTGACCATCTCTGGTCTTGCAGATGGAGCAGAGCCAGGATCACAACAGCCTCTAGAAGCTGGAAAACGCATAATGCAGCCCTTCCACCACCTTGATTTTAGCCCCGTAAGACCCATTGTAAATTTGTGCTATTTCAAGCCACTGAGTTTGTGGTCATTTGTTACAGCAGCAAAAGGAAACTAATACACTTGGGTTTCATGAGTGATGATGGGCACAGTTAATTTATGTATTGATTGTGTGGGAGCCAGAAGCTGTTGCTATAGGAAGGGAAGATGTGGAATGGAAAGTGCCATGCCTCTGATTTCAAATTGGCGATATCAGTATGAATTTATGGTTTCCAAGTTCTCTCCACTGAAAGCACCTTGAAGCAGTGTCATCCCAGGAGCAATGGACACATCCAGATTTTGGCTTCTAAATACCATTTCCCTCAAAACCAAATCAGGCTCCTTGGAACAACTGGCTGATTCTAGATCAGGGAGAGTGGAAATACAATATGTTTAGAACATCTTGTGTCAGAAGACCTAGACCAGTGGGCAGAAGCAGGGACATAATTTTCAGAGTCCAGAGTGAAATGAAAATGCAGGACCCTTTGTTGAAAAGTGAGTAAGGATGTCAAGATACAACAGCAGAGTGTGAAGGCAAGTGGGAGGTTTTTCCAGGTGGAGGGTCCTGTGCTTTTGCATGGGTCACAAGTCCATGAAATGGGCTTTGATGATAGGAGCTGTGCTACAAGTTCAGAGGTATCTGGTGGGTGAGGCAGTTCACACCAATAAAACCTAGCATTCTGGGAGGCCAAGGCAGGTGGATCACTTGAGCTCAGGAGTTTGAGACCAGCCTGAGCAAGAGCAAGACCCCGTACCTACTAAAAATAGAAAACTAGCTGGTTGTGGTGGGTACCTGTTGTCCTAGCTATTTAGGAGGCCAAGGCAGGAGGATCACTTGAACCCAGGAGTTAGAGGCTGCTGTGACACCATTGTACTCTAGCCTGGGCAGCAGAGTGTGACTCTGTCTCCAAAAAATAAACAATTCATTAAAACAAACAAAGGAAAAGGGGAGTGAACTACATAAAAGGAAACTAAAGAAACTTGAAGACCATGTGAATCATAAGATCTTTTGGTTGGTCTTAGATTGAAAAAGAGCCAGGAAAGACACTTAAGAGACAATTAGGGAAACTAGAATTTCAACTGGATGTTAGATCCTGTTACTGTATCAACATTAACGTTCTTAGCAGTGACCATGGGGTTGGTTACAGTTTGGGCTATGATTATGTAGGGTAATGTCTTTGTTCTTAGAAGATTTGTGCAAGAATTTTTAATGTGAAATATCCCAGTGTCTGCAACTTAGTGTCAAAAGGGGGAGGGGAGTGGAGAGAGGGAGCCGATGTGTCGCAATGTTAATAGTTGTCTGGGCTTAGGTGAAGAGTTCACAGCTATTCTTCTACTGTTCTTTCACTTCCCTGGAGGAGAGTAATATTTTATAACAAGAAGTTAGAAGGAGAAACACGTTTTCCTAGCTAATGTCACACGTCAAGGAGGAATGCCGCCACACATCGGAGCAGGCAGCCACTCTGGCTGATTGGCCGTGCCCCCAGAGCAGCAGGGATGCCACCTGGCACTTCAGCATCATTGGCTGTGCGCGCGTCTGTGTGTGCTGCACAGCACGATCCGTCACAGCAGACAGTAGGCAATGTGGTGTGAGCTTGGCACCTGTCTCCCAGGGGGCCTAATCCGGGGACCTGAGATCAGGATTGGTGGCCTGGCTAGCTGGGGGCTGGGCTTTCCTCCATCCCATGAGACAGCAGGGGACTTGGCATAAGTTTAGGCTTGGACACCTTCTTTGGGTCTTTTTTTTTTTTTTTTTTTTTTTGCAGTTTTTGGCCAGGCCAGGTTTGAACCCACCACCTCCGGTATATGGGGCCGGTGCCCTACTCCTCTGAGTGGAGAAAACATATTCTCTGTATTTATGTAATAGAGGTCAAATAAGATAATCATTAAGACAACAACATGGTTATGACATAGATACAGCTTATTGTCTTACTTTACAGTTTATTTACAGCTTATCTTACAGTTTATCGATCAATATGCTAAAAGTATAGCTTTTTCATCTACGAGCTGTTATAGATGTGTTTGCTGTTTGCAGTTCTACTACGTTGTATCCTATAAACACGGATTTTAGGATGATTCTATTTCACATGATTGCTGTCAAAAAAATAAAAGTAACACTTCTAAAATGGTCTCTGCCATCTTATAGGGCTCCTCACAGGAGAGACCTTTTTTTTTGAGATAGCATCTCACTTTGTTGTCCCCCGGTAGAGTGCTGTGGTATCATAGGTCACAGCAACCTCAAACTCTTGGGCTCAAGCAATCCACTTCCCTTAGCCTCCCAGGTAACTGGGAGTACAGACGCCCACCACAGTGCTCAGCTATTTTTTTTTTTTTTTGAGACAGAGCCTCAAGCTATCCCCCTGAGTAGAGTGCCATGGCATCACAGCTCATAGCAACCTCCAACTCCTGGGCTCTAGCGAGTCTCCTGCCTCCGCCTCCCAAGTAGCTGGGACCACAGGCGCCAGCCACAGCGCCCGGCCATTTTTTGGTTGCGGCCATGATTGTTGTTTTGGCGGGCCCGGGCTGGGGATTCATACCCGCCACCTTAGGTGTAGGTGGCTGGCGCCTTAGCCGATTGAGCCACAGGCGCCAAGCTGACAGCTTCTATTTTCTTCATTGCTTTGTTTCCAATTCCCAGGATAGAGCCTGGCACGTGGTGGATACTAAATCAATAGGTATTCAGTGAAAGGATGAGGGAATAAAGATAAGAGTCATTATTAATAACCTCGGAGGATAGAGAGAGAGATGTTCCTTGATTCAAGCATCTGTCTCAGCAGTTCCCACTCTGTCCCGCACAGAAAAGCAAAGAGAACAAACTCCCCAGTAACTGTTAGCCACTCACTCGCTCTGCTTACCAATAAGGGGGACTTTGGCCTGAGTTATTATGAATGACTAAAACCTAGTTAGACAGAAGCGGGAGGACACGGAGAATGGGGATCCAGACAGTGGGGATGGAGAGGAGGGTTCAGAAGCATAACTAGCTTGGCGTGTTCAAACCAAAGGCAGCAAGGGGTGTATAAGAAGGGAGAAAATAACGGGAAATAAAGTGGAGAAGGTAGACACTCCCACTCCCCGTTATTGTTTCTTCAAATAAAAATACACATTTGAAGTTCGACACTTAGCATCTAATAGCTTCATGAGCTATTTACTCCGATACTCCTAGCTCCAAAATTCTGTCATTCTATCAATTCTTAACTATTCCAGTCACCAGTATGTGAAGAGTTGTATGATATCTCTAGCTCTATAAAAACCTATAACTTTTGAGCACTCTTCACGTTTTTTCTGACTCTAACAAGGTTTATTTTCAGTGAACTTAAATTACTCATGCAATCCTATTGCCCATTCCTTCGTTCTCTTTGCTTTACTCGTGGGGAATGTGTGAACAGGTTCAATCACTGGTCCACCAGGCAGGTGACCTTGAAATAACATATTGTTAGTTATCTCCCAAATACCCCTTATAAATATTTTAATTTGTTAAATTTGGTGAATGAATGAGATTCCGAAGGCTCATAAAATTGTAGAAGCAGAGGGGAAGGAAACGGATATTGATTATCCCTGATTTGCCGGACAATGAACTTAGCACAGTACCATTTTTTAATTAAATTAAGGTTCTATTATTACAACAACATGGAGTACATACTATTTCCATTTTTCAGATAACATTTCGATTACGGAGCTATTTTGTAAGTGCTCACAGATCATGATCAGTAGAGCTAGATTTCCAACCTGAGTGTCCCTGCGTGAAGCCTTTGCTGTTCCGTAGGGCAGAGTCTCTCCCTGAGCGTTCATTCTAATTCATCCCCAGTCACCTACGTTAAGGCTCATCTGTGTGGAGTGCCCCCTTCACCATCTCCAAATTACTTCTCTGCATTTTCCATCCACTTCTTTGACAATCTGAGGGATCTGAAGCACTTGGGGGGTGTTATTCAGGTCACATCCCCAGACAGAATGTCATGTATGCCTAATGTTGTGTCTATAAAATGCTCCAATTAATTCAAAAGGCAAACTTCTGTGAGGAAAGGAGATGAAATGATCATCAACTACATTGACTACTTTTTTTTTTCTTCAGAAAAGGAGAATTTGCATAGGCTGACAGTTCATTTGCTTTCGCATCCAATTTTAATATTTGGTTGTGCTTTCCAAAGGACAGTTGTGTTTGTTTGATACCCACAAGAGCCCAAGACCTATTTTGATGCTGGTAAATAAATCAGTAAATAGCAATCGTTGTAGCACAGACAACAAATGGGAAAAGTGAAACTGGCAGAATGAAAATATTTCTCAAACAGATTCTTTATATTTATCCTTATTTCAATTGATCCCTGTATTTTTCTACGTACAGATTTAGAGCAAAAGTCTCACCAAGGAAAATTCTCAGAGGAAAAGTGTCATGTGCTAACACCTCTTTAACATAACTAACATAACTTTAAGATCATGAAGCATGCATCAATTTATTATCTTGGTTTTTCTCTTTCAAAGATCTTCAGAATTCAATTTTTGGGTAAGAACCAGAACTGACTGCTGGCAAATTGACAGGGAAGGTCTGATGCAATTCACTACTCGAGTAGAATTAGGACAACCACACTTCTAAATCTGTGTGATATAACTGCATATACCCTAGTAGTAATCTCAGAATTAAGTCATCTCCCACAAAATACATTGAACAATAAATACTAAAGGTAGCACTATGTCTGACCAGAAAAATAACCTTTGAATTCTCAACATTTCAAAAAGAAACTATTCACTTTTGAAGGTTTCCATGGATTATGAGTTAGATTAAAAAAAAAAGAAAAAACTATGGAGACTACAAAATAACAAGAGTTGTATGAAAACTAGTTAAGCAAAGAAAATCTCGATTTCTGAAACTAACTACACAGTTATATACAGCTTAGAAAACAGAAGTATGGATCTGTTAACTATTTTTCGTAGCTTTTTATATTGTCCTTAATTGCAGTTTAGGCAACAAAATGAAACATAAATGGCTTTTTATCAACAGCATATTGCTGCAAGCATAAACAATAAATTATGGATTACTGAAGCAGAAGCCTTTTTGGATCATATGTGCACAATGCTATTCTACATATGTGGGATCCTCCTGTTCCATGCAAATTGAGAGCTACCTTTTATGATTCAACATTGAGGAAAAAGACCATATATCATATGGGTAAAAGCAGATGACTTCTAGGGAAGACACTTCACTCAGAGTTCAGTGCTGTGGATCGTATTGTAGAAAAGTCCACTGTGAGAGCAGGATAGTGAACATCACCATTCCAGAAACATCTATAGGTAATCATTATCACACTGACATAAGCACACGGTTTTTGCTTAGCTGTGTTTGCCTGCGAAACCCCATAACAATGAACCTGCATTAGTGGAGGTAAGGACTCTTTTGTAAAGGCCACTTAAGGAAAGAAATGCTTTTTTTTGTTTGTTTGTTTTTCTTCTGAAAATCTCTCTGAGCTTCAAAATAGCCCAAAGGTGTGGAAGAATTTAAAGGGTTGCCAGAAAGTAGACAGATGGCTTAACAAGGGGCCCCCTTTGCTGTGTGAATCAACAGGACTGTGCTTTCAGGTTAAAAGTTAGTCTGGATGGGTACAGCCAGCTCAAGGTAGAGAAGAGAACTCTGCCTTGACATCTGCATCCTGAGTACAAGTGAGACATTTATTAATAGGAGGATTCAGCCGGAGAGAAGGAGGGTCGGCCCTGGCTGGCTCAGGATCAGGGAAATCCTCTTTCAGGCAGTAAATTTTGATTTTGTGACAAGAGGCGTCTGGGATAAGCTGACAGTGAAAGTGCAAAGGAAGGCTGCCTGTAATTTTCCAGCCTATGCAAAACAGTTCCCACACAATGTGTATGTTGGCTGAGGAGAGACTTGAGGTTTGAGTCAGTGTGAAACAACCTGATGTGTTAGAATTAAAAGTGATCCTCACAGGTTGGGAGATGGTGCTAGCCATTGTGTGGAAAACCCTGAATTTCATTTTGGCAAGGGTAGTATACAAAGTAGAAAAAAAAAGTCTTCATATTCAAAACCAGATCCAGGAATCCTGCAGTTATTTCTGTGGTTGGTACATATTTTTGTAGTCTCTCCATTCTTCCTCCTCTTCCTCTTTCTCCTCTATTTTTTTTTGTCTATTTTTAATTTCCTTTAGGCTCCAGTACACAGTACATTATACTACTACATAAGCAGATTTCTTGCAATGCATTTTAGTGAGGGTCGGTTTTTTTGCCAAATACCGATGAGGCCACTTTCAAAATTATTGCACAACATAAAAAATACATATAGATGTGTCAGGAAAGTTAATGTTGCGAAGAGACCTGGTTGAGAAGTTCAGAATTCAATGAATTCATATGAAGAAAATCCTGGCTCAGTTAGTGATGAGCGCTTCTCTATGTGCTAGCTGACCAATATGCTAAGAACTAAATCCTCAGTTACACGAAACCATTTTAGCACGCCTATGGGGCAAGTTAATTATCGTGGTTTTACAAATGAGGAAACTGAGGCTTAAAATAATTTGCTTTAGTCAGAGAATTCTCACAATGGAAACTGGTAAAAGATAAAAGGTGATAAATCCTATACTATAGGAATTAGGCCCATCAGTAGAAATGAAAACGCCTCACCCAAGTATGAACTATAGTCTATAAAGGGAACAATGGACAATGACATACCACAAGGTACAGTTATTCCAAAGTGCAGTCAGTCCCCATCTACTTTATTTAAGATAAATCAAAATTATGCCTTTAAAGTGAGCTTTTCATCAATAAGATTTCAGTCAATGAGGAACTATCAGGAAGAAAAAAAAATCAGTATCATCAGGTACTATGATTCCCCTTCTGTCTTTTCTTAACCATAACGAAGTCCAAGTTCACTGTTTATTTCTCTTCTTCCCAGAGGTTCTCTTAGAAAGCAGAGCTTTTTTTTTTTTTTTCATTTCACATGATTTAAATATTTTGTATAAGCCAGACACAGTGGCTCAAGCCTATAATCCCAGCACTCTGGGAGGCCAAGGGGAGTGGGTTGCTTGAGCTCAAGAGGTCAAGATCAGCCTGAGCAAGAGCAAGTCCCTGTCTCTTTAAAAAAAAAAAAAATAGCCAAGCATTGTGGCTGCTGCCCATAATCCCAGCTACTTAGGAGGCTGAGGTAATAGCATTGCCTGAGCCCACGACACGAGTTTGAGGTTTCTGTGAGCTATGACGCCATGGCACTTTACAAACAGCAACAGAGTGAGACTCTATCTCAAAAACTATATATATTTTAGCATAAACCATGAAGATTCCCATTTTACCAGCCTGTGCTCTGGCAATTCCCATAAATATTCTTAACTACTCTGTACAGGCTGCAGAAGAGGTTTTTGTAGACCTTGAACTTCCTACAAGCCAGAAATTACATTATCTGTAAAAAGCTCATTTATTTTCCCTGTCTCGTTATATTTAATTGTTGAGTGTTTTCCATTCCCATGGTTAGAACAGATGCCAATACTAAAATGTGGTCAACAAAACTTTCCAGTTATAAATTCACCCAATTCTATGGAAGATGAAAATGGATCATACAGAAAATTTCAGAAGGTATTTTTCTTTGGTACGAATCCGTGATGTTAAACGGCTCACCACGTTTTTGATCCTTACGTCCACCTTTATCACTATTGAAGGTTGTTTTCTTATTCTGGCAGAAATATGATTGTCATATATTTAGGAGAATTATTTGTGAAATCATTCAACTGTGACAAGAGAGAGCTAATTTCTATCTCATTTTGTCTTTGATTATGAATTTGCTGGTAGAAATTGCATTAGGCCCAGTCTACATCAGAGACAAGAAAGATCGTAATAATTTCAAATTGAAAGATATGGCTGCAAGTTCATTAGAAAATGCTGAATACTGAAAGAATCTCCCTTAAAGGATCAAATGAGATAGGACAGAAAGTTATTCATCAATTATGGATTTAAATATAGTAATATTAGCTATCTCAGAATTTTAACAAGTTCAAGTGGGCTTGAACTTGTAACTGATAATACTCAGTAGAGAAACGGCAGCCACGGACCACTCTGAAGTCCATTTTAAGAAGAAAAAAATTACTTTAAATATATTTATGCCATTTAATCCTACCTCTCCATTTTCCTAACATAAAATACAGCATAGTTTGAAAGTAAATAATGTTGAATAGTTTGATTTTTTCCTGGTAGTTTTTATATCCTGTCATCATTAATAATGAATTGGCAATGAGCTCACAAAACACCTGTCTGTGTATCATCTATCTATCTGCCTTCTTATATACACCTCCAGCATTTTAAATTTGACAACCTCTTTTTACTACTTTAATTGTTTCTGCATATTAGGAAGGAATGAATTATTTTTTCTATTTTCATGATAACTGTCAAGATTTCAAAGAAGTAGTGGTCTGTGGCATCAAATTCATGAATTTCTGATCGAGGAAAAAGCAAATGTAGTATAAACTTTCTATATATAATTCAAAGGGGAGATACATGATTTATTCTATCAAGGAGATGTTGGATATTTGAATCCTAAATCCAAAATCACAGTGCTTATGTCCTTGTTTCCATAAGGCAGTCCTTGTTGATGGTGCCTCTCAGACATAAATATAAAATGCAAAATATGAAAACCCCTTTCACTTTAAAAAGTGGCCCAGTTGGAATAATAAATGGCACAGTCACCGCTACAAAACAAGTGAACAAAATTTAAAATAAACATTCATGACACAGAGGGCTCTCTCTTTTCCAAGTTCCTTTGTAATACCTGTCATCTGTTGTTGTTTTTTTAATTTTATTTAATAAAACAGAAATAAAATTAAAGCCCTATAAGATGCATCAAAATTCTAACTTTAATTTTCTAGTCTGAAAATAAAACAGATAATGCACGTGATGTTAAATATTCCAGTACAAGTTTTATTAAATGTGTGATGAGGCAGAAAGAGGTTTTACTTTCTACCAATTTCAGAAGTCGGAGAAATCACCTGAAATTCATTCATCAGAGGATTAAACATCCTCTGTAAAAGTGTTAGGGCCGAATAAATAGAGGTAAAAATTATACTTCCGTGGTACCAAATAATA
The DNA here is from genome assembly GCA_963574575.1 of Galagoides demidoff. Classification (NCBI taxonomy): domain Eukaryota; kingdom Metazoa; phylum Chordata; class Mammalia; order Primates; family Galagidae; genus Galagoides; species Galagoides demidoff. Next base: position 10,700 of record CAUYQV010067098.1, read on the forward strand.
CCTCACCATCCACCCGACACCTATGTAATGTCTTCCAGGGCTACACGTATACATGAAATTACTGAATATATGGGAAACATCAGGGAGCTCAGAATATTCCAGAAGAGGAGATATTTCTTCACAGATAATTTGTAGAGGATTTTATATACAAAAATAATGACCGATACTAATTAGTTCACATGGACCACACTTACGTGCAGACTTGCTGTTCTGTCTGGGGTTTTGAAGAGGGCTTTTAGGGCTTTTTGAAGAGGTCTTTTATGTGAGACGTAGTCATGTGACTTAGATAAAAGAAAAAATCTTGGCAGTATTAACAGAGGAACAAAGACAATGTGCTTGGATTAGAGTTCTCAGTTAGAGGTGACTAAAAATGAGCGCTCCGTTATTGAGAAGAAAGAATAAGACTGTGTCTCCTATAATAGCGGCAGTCAGCTAAACGAGTAACATTTATGTGACAACTTTCTTATTTGTGTAGGATGCATCCACCTTTATGAAAGCATCCCCAAAGAACTAAGTACATAGCATTATGTTAAAAGTCAGGATCATAACACATTTAACACCCACCGTAAAATGTCATTTCCTTTCAAAATGCACTATGTCCTTTAAATAGAATATATTAAATAATCCAAACAATATCATGAGCCAAATTTTACTCTTCTGTTTAAATACAATATATACAATGACCATTAAGAAATCGAACAGTAAATCCAGAAACCAGCATTACCTACATTTTGCTAATCATTCTAAAACACCTAAAACTAAAACTTCACTGTACTTGAACTAATATAAAGTTTTAAATAGTCTTGTCAAATACGTTATAACTTAGGAATTAAAAACAAACCATAGATGGACATTAGATGGACATTTTAAAAAATGATCTATGCCCTTTATATATAGTAAATATTATGTTTAAAGAAACAGTAATCCTAACCTGGGTCTTGAAAAATAATGAAATAGATTAAATGTTCTCAGTGAGTGAAAGACTTAACAATAAATCAGTGCATATTAGCTCCAAATTAATCCTGATAAGAAGTGTCCTTCAAAAAGGATTTTCTGATCTAATTGTTAGTGTTAAAGTTGGTACAGGGTTAAAACAAATACCTCCAATGTGTACGCACAAACCAGGCAAAATTAGAATAGGCTTTCCCCACAGACTTGGTAAACATTCAATTAAAACTTAACAACTGCAAAGTGCAAACCAGATCCTCCTCTGACAGATTTCTCAGTATCTAAAAATTCCTAGAAGCTTTCCCAGGGGTTAAAACTCTCTCTTGATTTTTTTTTAAAGTAAGATGATTGAGGTATTCCCTGGGATAAAATTAATTTTCACATTAACAGCTTTCTTATCTATTGTTTCAATATTGGGAAGGGGGAGTGAGGTAATTACCATGCCATTAGGCTGATAAGCTGGATTTCAACTGCTCATGGGTGAAGAAAAATTATTTGAATGATTATTTCCAGTTGGGTTATGAAATTGCATCCTATTTTCCCATTTCTATACTCTCCTGTTGCTCAAAGGTAATATATTTACCTTCATTTTTCTTGATGGTGAAATTCGGATTGTTGACCATCTCTGGAAGAAGACTGTATAAGAAATAATGTCCGTTTTTGGGATCGTCTTTATCCATGGCGCTTACTGTTTGAATGACCTGTAACATAAAACTTGATGTCAACGATTCTCATGATATCAGAGGGCTCCTGCTGTCTACCAAGTTTACTGATATCCCTTTTGTGGTCTGCTACTTTGGCCCCAAGGCTTTTTTCAAGTTGTCATGGATGGTTTGTGCCAAGAATAAAGAGAAGAATTTATCACTCTAAAACCTCAGCTTTGATAAGTTGATGAAAATTAAGAGCATTACCTTTTTGTCCATTTGGTGTCTGTGGCTTGAAATAGCAAAGTTAAGTGTATTTGAAAATTCCACTGGGCAATTACAGGTTTCTTTCCAATTTGAGTATTTACGGGCATCTAGAATGAGATTTGGAATTGTTACAGTGATTGCAGTGAGGCTCTTGGGAGGCTCTTGGAGGTAAATGACTTAAATCTTGAATCCTAACAACTCTTTTTTTATTTTTCTCATCAGGTTTACAAATGTTTGCCAAATCGAGTGTTCCTCAGCACAAACATCACTGCAACAAACCTTTCTGATAAGTTGCATCTGTTCCTTCCCAACCATGAATACTGTTTTTAAGTTTAGTGGATAATATATGCAAACAATACTTAGGAGTGTATCCTGAGATGAATAAATTATAGGGATTAGAATTAGCCTTGTGCGGAGAACTGGATAGATACAGATACTTGGAATCAGTGCCTGTGGAAGGTGCTTGTTTCATTTGCAAGCTGCACTCAGTTAATGCTAAGTTGTTTTTTGGAATGCCAGGGAATTATCTTAATAATTTATATTCATGATTCTGTGTTATTACCACTTCAATGGGAAACACTGGACAAGAGTTAACATAGTAAAAATTCTAGCTTATAATTCTATTATGATAATAGGTTTGCTGTTAAAAAATAGTTAACAGTGAAATGCTCTCAGGTTTATTAAATTTAGAGACTATAATGATGCTGCTGAATATATTACATTGGTTTAAACAATTATGTCGCATTGAACTCTGCAAATTCATTAAAAGAGAAAAAAAAAAGAATCAGTTCCTTTTGAGAAAGGTCGTCATTGCTTTGTAATTTACCTCTCAAACAAGCGTGAGCACCACCATTTCAGAACTTTTAGCAGTGATGGGAACTTGCATTATGTCAGCCATGTGCTGTCTTACAGGAAATTCAGGAATGTTATTTAAAGTGAAAATGAAATAACTTTCCTCAGCTTCAAAATCTTCGTTCTTAAAATGGAACATATTCTCACTTTTTAGTTATTTGGCTTTTGTTAAAGAACTTGTCACCCGGTCACAATGTATCATAACTAGCTATAACTGTGCTTAGCTTGAATAGCAATATAATATACAGTAGCCCCAAATGTAACTCATGGTTAAGACAATGAAGTAGTCATTAAGAGGAAAGACTCTGGTATTAAGTCTCCTCAATAAAAGTCACAGTATTATCCTTCATGAACTTGAGGGGGAAATTCAGTTGTTCTGTATGTGTGCCTAAAATACAAGTAAAAAAATTATGTTTCTCATGTTTGTTTTGATTGATTGAAATTCTTATAAATCCCTTGACAAAATGTCTGATTTCTCGTAAATTTTCAATGAAATGTTAGCCATCATTGTCATCATTACTGGTTTTAGTGGGATTATTGCTATTTATTGATGTGTTTCACTTTTTGATAAGTGTAACAACTCTGACGTTACCCAGTCCCGAGATCGGATGAGGAGAGAATGCAATTATATTTACTGGTTCTAAACACAGAGTATGCTTGTCATGACATTTAAGTGCAGAGAGGCCCTGAGGTTCTAGTTTCACAAAAATAAACATGAATCATAGTGCAAGGGTATAAAATGTAAAACATAGATGACTCTTTAGGACAACCTGCATGTACAAATATTTAACAGAAAAATGTGAGTGAAACCCTTCACTTAGTAACAGTTTTGCTAGATTTTCATGTTAGAAAGTCAAGAAAATGTCTTTGGCAGGAGCCTTGTTTCAGACAATCATAAAGAACAGAGGGGGAGAAGTTGCTTATGAGCAGATGTGGCAACACTTCCCCCATTTACCCAGCTGTCTCCATCCCCAGGTGCAGCTTTTAAGAGGTAACTCTTGAATTGTGTGCGTACATGTGAAACATGAGAACAAATGAGAAGAGGACTTCTTTGGATGGTGGGGTAGACATCAGTCAGAATTAAACACAGTCCTTTAGTATACTTAACAGGTGCAGCTCCTGTAAATGTTACCATCATTCTCCTTCTAAACCATATGCATAAAAAGGCTAATCCGTGCTGGTGACGGAATCTACATCAGAGATATCAGATTAGCTAAGTCATCGTGACTAAAACAGAAGATGCAGTAATTGAGCTTACCTGTAGCAAAGTACAACTGCCTACCACGCCACATCTCAGAAGACTGGTCCTAACATCACATCAGAAATGAATGTTTTTTTCCACCATTTATTTAAGCCAGGAACTCTTTGGGCAAGCAATTTCTTGAGCCTCATTCTAGGGCTGTTTACTGGAAAAGTCTCAGAGTAGGGCCTAGGAAGCTTTATTTTTCAAAGCCGTCTAGGCGACTTCAGTGTGCACTCAGTCTGAGAACTCTTCTGAGCCAAGGAAAAAGGTGGGTGCTCCCAGCTCCCTCATCACCATCCCTTTAAAGTTTTTCTATTGTTAAGATGTTTGGTTATTTTAATGTAGCTGTCCACTGCTCTGGCATTTTATCTAAAAGTAGATGTCCAGGAGATCACTTGGAGGACATTTTGCCATTAAAATGCATTAAAATACTCATACTAATAAGGCTGAAATTTTTATTGATGCAATAACTTCTGAAGACACTTAGCATTAAACAGTAAAAGAAAAACAAGAGCACATTTATTCAAGGAAGTGAATCCCCACAGAAGCATACAGAGTAGAGGGTGAATGGAAAATGAGCTCAGCATCCACCGTGAATTGCCATGACCTCTGCTGAGTTTTTTTGCAAATAATGAGACAATTACTTTGTGGGAATAATATAAAAATATCTGGAGTAATCATAGATTTTTAAGAGTTTGCATCTAACTTTCAGGTTAAATATTTTTCTTTCTACCCATAAAGTTGGAATGCAATGGAAAAATCTAACATTCGATAATTTATCGTAAAATTAGTTCAAGTTCAAGGGAAGCTAAACGCAAAATATGTTATCACCCAAGAAACAAAGCATCTCTGGTATGTTGGGATGAGGAAATGAATTCTAGAGCCATGCTTGGATTTTGATGGAAGCAGCTTCTGTTCTATTTCTTGAGAATACAGATTTGAAATCAAATAACTTTTCCAAAAGCATGAAACTGAAAAAGAAAACATGAGAATGGTGTGTCTGACTTTTAAAGAGAACTTCTTGTTGCTTGTCAATAATTTCAAATCTAACTCAGATTATTTTTAACAGAGTTTATTAAACTTGATTTTGGGGTACTTTACATTTGCCATAATTATTTAGCAGCAGTAGGGGATCAATGTCATTATTAATTTTTGAGAAGGCCAGCAGTCAACAAGCAAACACATTCCTGATGATCTGATCTGTTAGCAAGCATAGCAGTATCATGGGATCTTTTAGAACCTTTCTTATGAGTTCCTGTAGAAATAATTTATTGATTTGTTCTTAGATGCCAGGCCTGATAATAGATGAACATTTCCCCCCTTCACTGCCATTAGAACAAAGTCCAGCACTTGGTAACTATTATATTTAATAAGTATTGGCTAAATGAAGTAATGGGTGGATGAGTAAATAAATGATGGCAGGCCCATTTGTGCATCACCCCTAAGCTTTACAGTGCCTTGAGACGGGCACAGTAAGAGCCTTGTCAGCACCCGAGTCATAATGTCTGATCCTGGATAGGTCTGATTATCAGTTCCCTGCTCTCCCCTCCAAAATACGCCAGACATCGTCCAATCTTTGTGGACATTCCCTCTTCCTGCACATGTATTTCAGTCAAACCGGGGCTTGGACTTAGCCTAGTTTGGAGAGAGTGTAAGGATGACGCATCTGCTCTTGCTGTGCAGGTGCTTTTTGCCTTAGCAGTATAAAGGTTGGGGTTGATTCTGACCAGGCAGATGCACACACAGAAATGAGCACAAGGTGAAATACAGCTGCTCTGTGGCAACTTCTGAAACATTTTCCAAGGCCTCTGGAATGTCCTTCTATTCTATAGGAAGATTCAGCAGTGAAAGCCCACATGCTACCTACAATGGAAGCACACGCTATAACTTCCTCAGATAAAACTTAATTTCCCTTTTCTTAAAGTCTTCCTACAACAATGCAAATTGAAAGGTGACAGAAAGGAGGTAAACAAAAGGCGAGGAGGTCAAAGGTAGTGCAGAAAGAACAGCATAACAATTGGGATATTCTCTTCATTCTTCTATTCCTGCCAATTTATTTTTGATTTTCCTAAAACACTAATGTCTATCTTTTAGCGCAGTAATGTTCAACTTGAGAGAAGATGAATAAGCTTCCTATGGCTCACATTATTCAATTTGAAAGTAACATCATATGAAATATTTATATGAATGGCTTTCATTTTTATCAGATTATCAGTGTTGTTCATAATTAAATAAAACAAAACAAAGTAGGGTAAAAACCAACACCTTAAAGAGGAGTTAGTAAAAATAGAAATAATGCATACAAGACAAGTCCAAGTATAGCAATGTTGACTGAGAAAGGAGAAAATATAGGTATTTGAGAAATGATATCAAAATCCCCAGAATAACCCACTTATTTTTAAATTGTATGGTGGTGTTCAAATATAATCACTGTTAATATCCACTTAAAGGATATTGCCTTTTTTGATAATTTACATGGGAATCCAGACTACACCAAAATTTTTATTGTCTACTGCTTTACAGTGTTTCCCCATAAAACCCTCCTGACTCAGATGTATCAGGGAGCTATACAGGGAATGTAGAAGCATCACAGAGAATAGGGCGTGAGGAGGTAGATAAGATCTTACATCTCACCGGAACACTAATGTGTAGGCACTGGGACTTGTGCCTTCATAAACCCATGGTAGAGCTTCTATTGTCTTCATGTCAGTTTTTTTTCATGCCCTTCACCTTTACTTTCATTAAATTGGATAAAGCAATACAAACTAACAGTTCATGAAGAATAAGTCTACACAAAGTTTGGATTTTTCCACTGTCTTCTGCTTCTTATGGTGTTTTACTAGACCCTACTTCATAGACGTTTCTCCTGATATCTCCTTAAAATTATAAACATTACCTCCTACATTGAAAATGTGACCCATTGTTTATTCTTCCCGATCACGACTTTTCCAATTGGGTCTCATGTGTTAGTATTTATGTAATTGTCTCTGAGGGATTTTATCTTTCCAATTCCAAGTGCCCTATAAACCCTTTTGGAGATTCATATGTATTTATAAATGCAAGGGAAAATGGTGGTAAAACAAAATAAAACAGACATAGTGTTTAATTCTGTCTAATTCAGTGCTTTCTGCCCTTAGTAGGTAAAGCACACACACAGACACACACACCCACATACGCCAAACCACACCACCTATTGACATGATACGGAACAAGTTTTGTATGTGTGTGTGTGTAGGGGGGGTCTTTTGTTTGGTTGGTTGGTTTTTCAGAAAATCCCTTGGAGAAATGTCATCCTCTAAAATTCTACCTGAATCTTAAAGTCCAGGAAGGTTTTCTCAACCTCTATGTGAAGGGGTCATAGCACTGTTACCATTAGCTTCTTGCCTTTCCTAGAATTTCTCAGCTTCTTGGGTACCACACTGTGTTCAATGTATGTCACAAGCACAAAGTCTAACCTAACTCCTCTTACTATGTAGAGCAAACCTGCCTTTCTTCAAACAATAAGCTCCTCATCAGAGCTTCTGTGAACAGCTTATCCTTGTGCCCACACCTGTCCCACAGTCTAAATTCTTAGACTGTAGAATGAAAATAAAACAAGGGAAGTACATCAGACTATAGTAGCCTGAGGATTTTTAATAAGCTATGATACCTTTTTCTCCACGGATCATCAATCACAATTAAATTAAGAACTAGAATAAAATATACAAAAATTTTCAATCAAACCTGAGCTTTAGCCAATAAAAACAGACACCTCAAGCAAGACTTCTCCAAAGATTTAGATGATGTGTCTTCCCATATGAATGATTCTAGCAAATAATAAACACACACACACACACAAATTCATATGAGGAAGAATGAAGCATGAGACCTTCTGTTACCCTTGACATGAGTCTTAAGGGCCTATAAGGCTTTCTCAACCTGTTGTACATTATCAGAGGAAGACTAATTTCAATATAGGGCAGAAGGTTGCCATTTATTATATTGTTGCATTTAAGAATCATTTTGAAGCATGTTGTTCCAAATCAACTTAGTAAGCTAAAATAAAACAAATATAATACTAAATAATAAAGTCTCTTTTATAGATAGACTATGAGGTTGGTTAAAATACATACTAATAATAATTTCAAGTATTCATAGAACATGAAGGTATATCTGTGCCTGTGTATCAATGCTATCCAGTTATTCATAATACATAAGGGTTTAAAGTAACAAAGGTTAAGACTGAAGGTCACAAAACTAATAAATGGGAAAGACGTGACTCACATTTAAGTTGCTCTAGTGCCAAACCCTTCAATTACATTTTGTCACTTACGCTTTCCTGTTCCAGGAAAGTTGTGCTCTGAAAGTCATACTGCCGCTAACGACTGTCTTGAAAATGCCTTTTGCTACATATGGTTTCTTCAAATGTTGTTTTACACATTCCATTAATTTGCCATCACCTTACTCCACCCAAAATAAAGTGAAAAGAATATTTTGTGCATTTGGTCAGGACCATCAATTTCATCTGTTTTAAAATCAATCCTGTCTCCCTCTGGTATATGCAGATAGATCATGAAAGATGCCTGCTGGCAGGAAAGTTAAAATTAAATCTCCTATATTTATTGTTTCACGAGTGTTATAAAATGCTGTAATCTCATTTTATTGTTTCACATTTATTAGAAAAAGACTCACAGAACCTAGAAAAAACATAAATAAAGTAACAAACAAATGTTTATCAAGGGATAATTAGCTTTACTTTTTTTTTTAGAAAGCTTTATTTCTTTTCATTAACAATTTCACAGAATGCTTGAGTAACTTTTGTCATTGGTCACAGGAGTTGATTTTTTTTTCCTCTAAGAAACGTTCACTCTTCATCAGACTCTTATTCTTACAACTATTTTGTCTACGAAGTATGTCACACAGGCAACGTGATTTCAAAATTCTCCTTCCTTGTGAAATATTGTGAGAGCCTAGAATGTATGGGGACTTTGACACCTCCAAGAGATTACTTTGAAACCAGTCTTGGTGAGTTTTCATGGTCTCAGGCTAAGACTTGTACTCTTTCAGCCTTTTTGATCTGTAAAACGTGGTTGCTAACACCAAACTCCCAGAGCAAGGATGTTGGTTCTATTTTAGACGTTTGTATATATTCTTTCACTTATGTAAGCAAACAGCTTTCTCAATTATTTCCTCTGCCTCCGCTGCTACCACCTTAGAATAAGCTACCACTTATCTTTTTGTGGTTCCAACCTCCTAGATGCTCTTCCTGCTGTGCACATGTGTGTGTGTGTATGCATGCACAAGTGTGTGTGTGGGGGGGGGAGAGAGAGAAGAGCAGAGAAAGAGAGAGAGAGAACATTTTATTGAAATATGAAACTCTGTGCCTACTCTCATTCCTGCTTACTCCATGCTAGCCATGGACATCTTCAATTCTTCAAACACACCAAGCCTGTCCTCCTTTCAGGGTCTTTGTGCATGTTTGCACGCTGTTGGCTAGAAGGCTGTTTTCATGCCTCCTTCTAATTTTTCCACTTTCAGCTTAAATGACACCCACTTAAAAGTATCTCTGACAACACTATATAAAGTAGTTCCCTGTGTTTTTCTTGTTCCCCTCTGTCTAGTGGCTTTAATGTTTACTTCAACCCAGTTTTCAAAATTTTAAACTATATTATTTATTCATTCCACTCTCTTTTAGAAAATCTCTCTTGCTCATTAAGTTCCATAAGGGAAAAAAAAAAACATTTTTTTGCCCTTTCTTATTTTCCCCCAGATTGTATGATGAGGATTAACATTTTCACGCATAAAAATATTGCCCAATAAATAAATGAACAATTTTTTCACCAGAAAAGGTGAGCATGTGTTCTGTGTGTCGGTGAGGGAAGCAAGTGTTTCCATGGTAATAGCTAAGGAATTAATTCTGGAAGTATTTGTCATTGCTGAATGAAAGGAGTTAAAACCAAGATTCTAAAATATTGCAAATAGCCATTATATGCCAAGCAGGCTCAATGGATGCCACCTAGAAGTAGGGGAAGCTATCTGTTTCTCTCTTAACTGTGATATGTCTATAATACACAAATTCTATATTGCTATAGTGTTGATCAGAGAGAGGAAGCTAAAATTAAAGGAGGTAAAAAAATCAATTGGTTTGATTTTTTGTTTTCTTTTTTCACATCAGACATAATTACTTGACACCAAACAACAAATCTCAAACCGTATAGATAGTGGTGAAACTCAAATTATACTCCACAAGATTTATTTACAGTGACAGGGGAAGTTCTTTCCTGAAAGAGAAAAAAGGCTAAAACTGACTGTTCCCTAACTATCAAGCAAGGAAACATTCTCTGAGACTAAACAAGAGACCTTGACTTACACTTAGAAAGACACTGTTCCTTTTGGTCTCTGCAGCGATGGGCCATGAGGAGCAAGTTTCCCCAGTTCTGTAGATGGTAAGCCAGAGCTTAGTATCAGGAATGAAATACTGTGAAGGTCCTATTAGGAAGATAGGGTGTAAAATGGAGTTATGGAGGCCTCTCTGGCCAACACCGGTCCCTGAAGCTCGGTACTTTTCTTTCATGTTAGTTTCTGAGTGTTGGGTTGTGAGGCATATTGAGGAATGATACTGGTTTTCCCGCACGTATTACCTGTGCCTCCAGCTGTTCAGCCAGATTACCAGTCTCTTCAGACAGAATCTGCTTGATCCCCCAGCTGACTCCTTTTCACTCAGAATATGTTTTCTGTCTCTGATGACATCTGTCCTATATTGAGAGATCTTTTCACTTCTCCTCCAGCCTTTTGGGCATCCTTTCTTTCCAAACGATTGAGGGAATTTTTTTTTTTTACCCTTCTATCCTTTCTAATTTTAAATATATGTTTTCCAAAGAGAAACTTCTATGAAGGTAAAAGGCTGATATTTAGGATGCTTGATGTCACTAAATGTCTCTTGTCTCACTAAGCCTGGAGCACAGACATTGCTCAATGAACACTTACTGAGTGACAAAAGCCTAACTCCCAATAAGATACATGAACTGTCACACATATATTTTGCCTTCTAATTTTGTAATCAACACACATGGTCATGTTTACCCCAGATATCAGAGAGGAGCCCGTGGAGAGTACTCTTTTTATCCATCCCGTTAAAGAGCCAAGTAAGTTATAGATAACTATTATCAGGACATCACTGAATTAGAGTCTAGAGATGCAAATCATCTTATATCTTCTTAAATTACCTATTAATGTTGGATATTATACAATATATATGCAACTATCGATCAGAAAATAGTGCATTAACATTTAATTATGTAGCAGAGGTATCTTGCAGAAGGATTCTGATCAGAAGGGATTCAGGTTGGTTTTGTATCACGGACTGTGAGCTATCACTCCCTGTGGTGGTAATGGTTATCCTTTTGAGGGAACAATTCAAGGGAATGTCACCTTTTACTTCAGAATCATGAGAGGGTGGTAGGAGCAGGTATGATTCCCAATTCCACTTTCAAAGTGACTCTATCCCTTTTTTAGCACGGATGTCTCATGAACTGAAGATGAATGCCTAGACAAGAGGAACGTGACCTCCCTCTTCTCCTTTTTATCTTTAAATCCTGACTGTGTTTAGATGAGTCCAATTCAGTGCAAAAGAATAAAGCACAATAGAATCCTCGATGTTCATGTTGATATTAGTTTTCATTTGCTGAAATGTTTTTAAAACCTCTTTACAAAGGGCCTCTCAGGCCAGACACTTTTGTACAGGCTACATTTTGAGTGGTTTGCTCCGATCACTGGTGATAATCTCCAGCTGCACCACTCTCGGGCCGCTGACCCACCTTCCAGTTTAGCCTTAACTCTAGAACTCACAGATAAGGAAGACCGTTGAATGTCACCTGCAGTTTTTTTTTTCCCCTGGAACTATTGTAAACCCAATATGAATTGTTTAAAACAATATTGATAGGGCTCTAAATTTAGTGCTAATTCCGTTTTTGACATTTATTTTTTATGAGCATGTGATCATCTGATTATGAATATTCTAATCCTAAAGTCCGTCAGCCGTTTTTGTGGCATTATGAGGGATAAGTGAAAGGGCATCTTGGTGACCTTCTATAAGTGAACGTTGGCGTAGAAATAAATACAAACAGTGGAAAATACTGAATATGAAAAGTAGATACTTGAGCAGTAAAAGTGACCTAGGAATGATGTAAGGGACAAGCCATGAGTTCTGACTAGCACGAAGGGGTCAAAGAATTCAGAAATGTTGTTTGGAAAACCACAGTTGCACCAACCAGTCAGCCATCTGTCCAAAAACATTGCTAACCAGTCAAAGCTCTGATTCTTTTATGTCACTAATGGACTCTAATAAAGATCCCTAAACTGATTCATTAGGGGATAAAAATGGTTCAGTAGACACACACACAGAAAATACGCATTTCTTTACAGAATGAATCATACATTGTAATTTCCAAAAATCATAAAACAAAGAATCCATGATTTTTATTTCAATTTGCATAGGAAATGTAAAGAAACAATGCATTTTTTCTGAAGATAAGAGCTGCTAAGAAATAATTAAAATCCCCAAACAGTCAAAATCCACAGGGTTAACCTGCAGATTCCTAGAGATTCAAGAAGCATGCTTGTCAATATCACAATTGTGAAGTCAATGGTGCGGTTTTTGAAATATCAATGTCATTGACTCCCTGAACTTGTGTGATGAGTTCTGCATGAGCAATGGAGTTTTATTTAAATGCTGAAGTATTTTACAGCTTCTGTGAGTTTGTAAAAGTCTGGCTTATAAGTCTGTGATTGGCTACGCAATCTTGGCTATTATCTGGTCCATGCAACAGCTATATCCTTAATTCTGACCTGCCATATTTTGAACAACTTCTGTCTGCCAACTCAATCCACCAACTTACCTAAATGATATTCACTAATACACACACAGACACACACACATACAAGCATGCACACCCTTCTTAAAGGATCACAAATTAAGATGCTCCATATAAGATTGAGAGAGGACATTTCCACGTGATGAAATTAAGACACATGTTAGCAAGCATCAGAATACTATAAAAATAAGTGTATCAATGCTAAAGTTAAATGTCTTCATGAGAACATAATGTCTAGATGTTTATTATTAGAATTTGAGCGCGCGTGTGTGTGTGTGTGTGTGTGTGTGTGTGTGCGCACACGTGCCACACAGTGGGCTAGCGGCCTCATTTTGCTAGAGGGAAATGATGTTAATTCTCAGATATGTAAGAGCAGACTAGAGGGAGATGCCACTGTGTTCTGAAAGGGTAACACCTTGATCTTTTGTGATAAATAAAAGCCCAAAGCTACAGTGCTATTCCTTTCTTTAGGAGAAAAAAATCTGACTCTTGTCAGGTAAGCTGCTTGGCACATAGTAAGTTTAATTCCTAACACCCACATGAGGCACAAGAATAGTTGGATTAACAACTCCAGTGTCATACTGTCAGCTGCTGTTTATTTAAATTAAAATGTCACCATCCAGAAATAAATTAGGAAGTTGAAAAATGATAAATTTCTTAAACATACAGTACTTTGGTACCTTGTAAATAGAATTCTATTACATTTGTGGTTTTGTAGAACTTTACATAGGCTATTTCCACTTTGACATTCAGAGAATAGCAGTTTTGTTTTTGTTCTTGCTCATTTAACTGTTTTTTCCCTTTCATCCCTCCCTCCCTCCCTGCCTATCCTGTCTCTCTCTCCAGTCTCTCTCTCTTTTTCTGTCTGTCTTCGTTGCCCCTATCATGCTATATGAGGCATATAAAAAGTTCCACCGTTACACATCTAAAACGTGTTGCCGAACGTATAGTTAGCTAAATGTATCTACATTTTTACATATTTTAATATTCATATCCCACAACTTGCCATAAATAATCGGGTTCCACTATTATTTGTTATTCATATCGTTGATATGAAACAAACCTCTCCTTTTGGTGAGCTTTGACCTTGCTACTTATTATTTGACAGTTAAAATTCCGACCCTATTACTCTAAGATATCCCCTGCCATCATCCATATCCTGAGATATTTTGAGACAGTAATTTGGCGCTGGGTTCATGGCACAGCAGGTTGTTCTACATTAGGAGCCAATTTGGTCATAAGCAGGAAGAGAAATATCATCTGAGGAAGAAAAAAATATTCCCTCCCTGTCCCCATTTGGATAAGTTTCTTGCCTGAGATTTTGCAGATCATAAATGATGCAAATGCACACTAGGATGCAGGTTAATCAAATATGAGACAGTTGTATACAAACATATTCAGCATTAACAACATGGAGATATTTACTTGGCCGGGTTTTCCATTTTCACATAAAAATGCCTCATATTCGGATGCGAATTCAGGGGCGTTGTCATTGACATCCAGCACTTTAATAGCAACAGGCACTCGTGATATCTGACTGTGGTTCCCTATGGGAAGGAAAAGATAACATCAGCATCGAGGGCATTTCATTTAACGCGCAACTCAACTTTCTCTTGGGGAGCATGTGGGTCTGTTTCCACTTCCCTTAATTAGGATGTTTTCAACACGGTGATGATAGAGTCCGAGCACTCAATAAGGAAAATAACAAGTGTTTGACTGCTTAAAAAATGCATACATGATTATTCCAAACACCACTTGCTGAAGCTTAGCTTGGAAAAGACCATATCTGAGAAAACTGATGACATTTCCTTAATAAAGCAAGCTTTATTTTATTGATAAAATTCGTTGTTTAAAAGAGAAAAAAAAATCTTATATGCCACATGTCTTTGCTTATTGTGGGTAGAACACAACCCATTTTTAAGCTATTACTTCTTTTGTTATATGGTAGAAAGAAACATTAAAAAAAAAAAAAGGCCAGGACCAAATCACTTTTTGAGAAACAGTCCTCAATGATGATAAAAGAGATAAGATTAAAGATGAGGAATCATATATTTTATGAGTTTTATTTTTTCATTAGAAATTGACCTTGGGATATTTTTGGTTAAGATGATCCCAAGTCATTTTAATATTGTCATTTTCATAAAAATTGTCATCAATATAAATAGATAATAATCTTTTAATCTTTCCAGGTCAATTCTAGTAGCAGATAACTCAATATGTAATCTTTAATCCTTAAATCTTTAAATATAAAATATACACATACACAGGCGCACATACAGAGATCTGGTTCATTAATACAGAACATGTGGCTTGGGCCCTGCTATGATTTTTTACTTGTAATAAATGCAATAAAGTTTGACTTTGACTGTACCATGTAATAATCTTTTGATCTGTTGTAAATTATACAGAATGCATTGGAGATGGCCAATTATTTATTTGTGTTTTCATGGCACTGAATATTTATAAGCAAGCCAAGAGGGGAAAAATGTTTGGCTTTTGAATATGAACAAACAGACTTGCATTTGATATATAAAACTCCTGGTTTTGACAATAGATTATATTCAGACTCCTAAAACTGTCAAATATTCTTTTTTTATTAAATATGAAAGTATTCTTAAATCACACAACCAAATAATTGTATACATGCCATAAATTTACAGTTCACTATCCCTGCTGGCTATAGTCAAAGATTTGAATTTAGGTAAGTACCACGGCTATTCCCCAATATTCTATAATATTGGTTAATTACTGGTTAACTACTGGGAATGGTGGTATACTCTGTCTAGAATTCCTAGCACTTCACTAATGGAACATAACCTCACTTCCCCCAAATCAAAGGGATGTCGTCATATGTCTCACTTAACATACTTTTTTTTTCTTTACTACTTTGTATCTAATGAATTGATTTATTCCTTATTCAAAAAGGAAGGATGTACCTCACTAGTTTTTATGGAAAGAAAAGAGTAAGAAAAGTATAACACATGACTCTAGGATAAGGAGTTTATGTCTTATGCTTCACCTACTCAACAAAATTCTACAATGGTGATATTCAAATAAGGTTTGGTTATCTTCCTTGAAGAGTTACACGTCCTTCCCAGGTTGACTATGAGCTGTATAGCAGGTCCAGGATATGACAAAGTAATGTAGCGTTTGCATTAAACAATTTTGGAGCCTCAGCTTGGCTTTCTGCTACCTATGTAATCTGGAGGAAGTCATTTAACTTCATATTTATCTTAAGGAAATTGAAATTCAAGAAGTTAACACTTTATAAAATTTTTATAAACACCATATGAGAAAAAAATTTAAAGTACTCACATAGTATTGATTACATATTCAAGGGCACTTTTGCCCTTGTCTTTTGTAATCGCAGTCCCATGCATATTGAGTGTTTACTATACAGAGTGTAAAATGTTCACAGAAACATCTTATTCAATCCACATAAAAAAGCTGTGAGGTAGGTAATGGAATCCCCATATGTTAAATGTGAAAAGTGACACTTAAAGTATTATATGTCATTACCAAGATTACTCATTTTAGTGTTCATTTTGAAACGCAGTTTTGGCCTTATAAATATGAGCCATTTTATAGTATACTGATGAAGTAAAAAAAATACACATATGTTTCTAGAGGGGTATATTATATAACAGGGCACTACCACTTCTTCAAAAATGTTTATTTATAAATATTTATCTCAAAGTTGACTGACATTTAAAGTTTTCATGCAAATAGCAGGCTGGATATATCTAAGGAGTTGTATCTGCACTAGTTACATCAGAACTGCATTTGTAATCTGCAATCCTCTCCAAGAAACTGTACGGTTTAGCTTCCATGACTTTGCTCATGGTACTCTTTCACCCAAGTAGAGTCCATTCAATGGATTAACTTTCCTTTGTATTTTTCTGTATGTCAATTCCAAGAACTGATGTTTATTAATTTATCTCTGTAGGACTCACTCTTTCTACTGCATATCCGATAACAACTCTTGTGTGTAAATAAAGGATGTTTCTATTAGATATTTTTGTCTTTAACTCTCCAGCTATTCAATTAATAAGCTAATGATCAATATACATCTAATAAACTATATCTACTGAACAAACTGGGATTAATAGGTGCATAGTCTCAGAAAATGACCAGTTTAAGAAAATACTAACATACTCATACAGAATTATTTTGCCACTTCTGACATAAAGACAATGCTAAGCCTATCAGTGCAGATTCACTGAGAGTGGGTGATTGAGCCAAACCTACTACATAAGTCTTCCATCTCTCACATGTTGCGTGCATGAACACACATCCCCATGCACTGCTGGCAAACATACATGTACAGATTTACTTCTCACTATTTTGATGACCAATAAATCATGGTAAAGTCCACATACTTATTTGTCCTCCTCTCTCTTTTCTTGTCCTCATAGTTGAAGTGAATTGCAATTATCTCATATGTTGGTGGTTCTCAACTTTCCTAATGCCTCCTAATACCATGACCCTTTAATACAGTTCTTCATGTTGTGGTGACCCCCCAACCATAAAATTATTTTTGCTGCTACTTCATAACTGTCATTCTGCGATTGTTATGAATTGTAATATAAATGTCTGAGATACAGGATGTATTACTAAAATAATCAACCGACATTGTATAAATGTTTTTATTTTCTTTAGTTTTTTTTTTTTATTCAGTAGAAAACTTAAGAACTAAATTGGAATTCACCTCTCATAGCTGTAAATAATTTCATGATATATATTTTATATCTTATGTTTACCCAAGACTCAAATAATTTTTAAAATTCATTTAATAATTCCCCATATTTACTAAATTAATATCTTCTCAAATGGTTGCATTATATGTATTTGCAAATGTTTCCTTTTAATTTAGTATTTTAAAGTCTACAGCCTAAAAACAATTTAAAAAATGTAAACAGTTGATTTGGCACTGAAAAGCAATAGAGTATTCTCAGATGTCTAGAATTTCTAGACTTTTATTGGTCACGTAGAACATGAAAGGTTGTTAAACCTAAGTAAAAATAATTTAACTCCTCCTCTAGCTATTGAATATCTTGTTCTCCTTCAATGTTTAGCTCAAGACACATATCTGCCAGGTAGACTTCTAAGCATATAGTTCAGTTGTGTTCACTTATTTGTTTCAATTTTTGTTTGTTTGTTTTTTATACTTATGGTATAAATGCATGAGGAACTACAGGGATGTATTCTCCAGAAAAACTGGTGAAAATTATTTAAAGAGTTCTAAGAACATACAGCAAACAAAGAAATATTTATTCAACAAAATCCACTAAAACTCAGTAAGAAAGTCTGTGGTATATGAACCAAGATCTGCCTCTCCTTCCACCTTTGCAGTTCAGCAAATGGGAACTCCACTCCTGACTAGTACAACCAAGAACAAAGGGATCCTGCTTCTCCAAGCTGTTAGTTGGAAGGTTATCTATTCATGAGGGACAGAATGGTAGTATTTTTCAGCTTCTCTAACTGCCAATTCCTGAGGCTAAGTTCTATGTAAACTCAGCAGAGCAATGAGCATTGCCTGGTTCCATCAAGTCCTCATTCATGGGATAGAAGCAGCACTTTGAGCAAGGCATTCCTGAGAATATTGGAGCCCTCAATACACTTCCATAGCTTCTAAGGGAGAGATTTTATGCTAGGACAGGTAAGCCAAGATGAACAAGGCTACTGCTTCCCCTTCATAACTAAACATGTAGCTATTGGGCAATGCCTGTGGCTCAAAGGAGTAGGGCGCCAGCCCCATATATACCAGAGATGGTGGGTACAAACCCAGCCCCATCCAAAAACTGCAAAAACAAACAAACAAACAAAAAAAAAACATGTAGCTGTTAAAATGAGGTGTCACCTAGAAAAAATTTGCAAACCATGGTTCAAAGATTTTGCCTGAGAGTCAGGGAGAAAATTAGGCCATAAAGCAGAAAGCACTAAATCTCTCATTGAGGAACTGATTTCATGTACAAAGGAATGTGAAGTTTAAGCCTAATATCGCTCTCAAAACGGTAAAGATTCGTATGAAAGCCAAATGGGAAAAGATGGGTAGATTTGATAAGTACCTTGGAGATACAGGCTAAACTATAGATCGGCTAGTTGCCAGGTGAATTGAGTAAGAGTTACCCAGAGGTAATAACAAACTTCAAACATTTACCTAGGAGACTGTCCCTTTGAAGGACCCAAAATTTGAATGGATTATTCTGTGTGCAAAATACACAGTAGAGCCTTACTGAATTCAATAGAGCAATCATCTAGCAATTAGTCAAGCTTACCAGCTGGATAAGTTCAGAAGATCCCTGCCAAAACCACTGTTTTCTTAGGTGTTTGTAGAAATACCCAAGACTGTACCTCCTGAGGAGAAAGATCAGAGGCTTTCCACTACTGGGGAAAATAGATTTGATATATGTATAAAAAAAGAAACCCAGCAAGTCATAAACAAATAATACCAAAGCCCAAGGATGGGAACCAATAGCTATATTATATTATCTAAAATGCCTAGTTTCTGGCTTGGTGCTCATAGCTCAGTGAGCGGGGTGCTGGCCAGATACACTGAACCTGTTAGGTTCAAGCCCAGCTGGGGCCTGGTAAACAACAACAAATGCAACCAAAAAATAGCCAGGTGTTGTGGCAGGCATCTTTAGGCCCACCTACTTGGGAGGCTGAGGCAAGAGAATCACTTAAACTCAAGGATTTGAGGTTACTATGAGCTGTGATGCCAGAGCACTCTACTGAGGGTGACATAGTAAGACTGTTTCTTAATAAACAAACAAACAAAATAGTTAGAAATAGTTGCCTAGTTTCTAACAAAAAAGTTATGACATTAAAATAAGCAAAAGGAAAGAATGACCCATGTACTAGGAAAAAAGCAGACAAAATAAATCACATGTGACAGTGACCATATATTATCAGGTTCAATGAAGTTCAAAATAGCTATTATATGTCCAAAAAACTAAAAGAAGTTGGAACTAAAGAAGCAAAGTAAGGTATAATGACGATAGCATATTAAGGAGAGAACAGTACTAAAAAGATAAAAATTATTTTATTTTGTTTTTTTAAACAAAAAAAGCAAATGGAAATTCTGCAGTTCTAAAGTGCCAAAACTGAAATGAAGAATTCATCAGGTCTCAAGAGTAGATTTGTATTGACATAAAAAAACAGTTAGTAAACTTGGGCATAGATCAACAGATATTATGCAAACCAAAGAATAGAGGCAAAGAAAAAAAAAAGGGGAGAAAGGTAGGAAGGTGCACCAGCATGTACAGAATTGGAAAGACAGGAGAAAAGAGAGAATGGATTAAAAATATATATATTTGAACAAGTAATGACTGAAAACTTCCAAATTTATTTGAAAACACTAACTTACAGATCCAAAATCTCCTTGAACAAATTGAGTAGGATAAACACAAAGAAATTCATACATGTACATGCCCCATATTAAAAGTTGAAAACCCCAAAACAAGGAGAACATGTTGAAAGCAACAAAAAAGAATTAAAACAAAGCAAAACAAACAAAAAAAGTTATCTCCAAGGAGCCTCAAAAAGACCCGCAGCTGACTTCTCATCAGAAATGATGGAGGCTGGAGGAGAATGGGGAAAACACACTCAAATTACTCAAAGAATAAAAAATAACCGGCAACCAAAATTCCTACAGCCAGCAAAACTGTCTTTCAAAAATAAAGTGAAATAGAATCATTCCCAGATACATTCAAATTAGGAAAATTTATAGTAACAGACCTTCCCTTATAGGAAATAATGAAGAAACTCTTCAGTTGAAAACAAGGGATCTCACACATTAATTATGCATTTATGAAAGACTACATCAATGCACAATTCTTCTCCTGTCTTCCTTTATCTGTTTCAAACTCAACAGTATAAAACTTTATCTATATATTTTCGTAACTAGCTATATTATGTTGGGCTTGTGCCATATAAATATGTTAATACATTTGGTAATAGCAGCAAGTACAGAAGTGTATTTTTGCTAAGGAAATGACTTCAGATAGTAACTCAAATCTGCAGAAACAATCATGAGAACAAAATGATAAATGAGAAGATTAATCGTCTTCTTTTTTCTCTTAGATTCTTTTTTTTTTTGAAATGGAGCCTCAAGCTATCCCCCTGGGTAGAGTGCCATGGCATCACAGCTCATAGCAACCTCCACCTCCTAGACTCAAGCGAGTCTCCTGCCTCCACCTCCCAAGTAGCTAGGACCACAGGCGCCCACCACAACACCCGGCCATTTTTTGGTTGCAGCCATATTGTTGTTTGGCGGGCCCGGGCTGGGGATTCGAACCCACCACCTTAGGTGTACGTGGCTGGCGCCTTAGCCGATTGAGCCACAGGTGCCAAGCCTCTCTCAGATTCTTTAAAAGACATAGTACATAAAGAAATAATTAACCAGGCTTGGCACCTGTAGTTCAGCCACATATACCGGAACCGGCAGGTTCAAATCCAGCCTGGGCCTGCCAAACAACAATGACAACTTTAATCAAAAAATAAAAATAGCCAGGCATTGTGGTGGGTGCCTGTAGTCCCAGCTACTTGGGAGACTGAAGCAAGAGAATCATTAAGATCAAGAGTTTGAGGTTGCTGTGAGCTGTGAGGCCACAGCATTCCACCCAGGGCAGCAGCTTGAGACTCTGTCTCAAAAAAAAAAAAAAAAAAAAAGTAATAATTACACTAAAATAATTTGAAGTTAATAACATCAACACATGTCATATACATATAAATCAGTGATATCAAAAAGGATGTGAAGCTATAGAGCTATATGGAAGAAACATTTTAAATTATCTTTAATTAATTAATTAATTGATAGCTCAATCATCTACTCTGTCCCCTAATCTTGCTTATTTAATATATGTGTAGTGGTGTAAGAACACTCTTCCTTGTTCTGTGAATAAAAGCAAAAGCAAACAGAAACAAGGACTCTGCTGTCTTGGAAGTTACAGTAGCAGAGAATAATCAAATAGGGCTGACTTAGATGGGATGTTAAGGTGAGAGCCATAAAGAAACAGATATTGTTTCAGTACAGCCCAGACAGACAGCAGGTCAAGTTGGAAGATTTAAAGAAGCTGCACCGGGAACAGTCACAGTTGGAGTTGAGCTTGGTGAACTGGAAAGGACTCCTTTTGCAGGAAGAAATGCTACCTAAGGACAATTATAATCAGAGTTAGGGCCCAGCTGAGGATGATGATCTCATCTCAAGATCCATCACTCGGCAACATCTGCAAAGACCCTTTCCCCAACTGTGATATTGACAGAGTTTACGGCTGGACACAGCTTTGGGGGAGGGGCACCATCATTCAATTTACTAAATTCTTTCTTCTTAAAACTAGGAAATTTGTAACAAACTAGAATAGTACTATCACAAACATGCCCTTGTTGTCTAAAATGAAAATGAAATTAATTTAGTTGTACATACTTCCTTGAATTCACTCTTCAAAATATTCTAAGGTACAACCTCAAGAAGGTTAAGTAACCCATAACTTTCTCCTGAGAATTTTGATCAACCTCTCGTCATTAATTCATATATTCTTTCATCGCTTTTCCATTTACGTTTTTAATAAGTATTTGTAGTTGTGTTTTCAGTTATTAAAACAAATCTCCCATAATAAGGCAAGCACTCTGGGAGATACTGCGGTGTAACGGTATTTTGATCCCTTCTGTCCTACAAATCATTCATTAACAGAGAGCTGTGGAAGCATAGACAGAGGAGAAACACCTTTCGATAGCCACAGGAATGATTGAAATAAGAGGTGATTTTTTAACTTACCTGAAATAACGACTAATAGTAAAAGTATTCTAGGTACAGAAAGGTGCACAGTCTTTGCAGATAAAGTCAAGAGCATGTCAAAACAAAACAAAACAAAACAGAGGCCCAGAGAACACAGCATCAACGAAAAAATAGCAGCTCTAAAGGTGGGAAAGGTAGGAACACCCAGAGACAAGAACAATGGTGAGGTCAGAAGAGAAAACTGGGGCCAAATAAGGAACTGACTTGTTTTATACGCTATTGAGTGTGAGATACACCATCTGGTTACTTCAGAGCCATTAACAGATTTCTGCATCAGATCTATGATTCTAAAATTTATCAAGAAGCAGACTAGAAGACAAGTTACATCTTGCTTATTCTGTTATTCTCTAAGTAAATAAATGTTTACATTAGGTATATGGATGCCTCCAAAATTTACTAAGTATTTCTTAAAACTATTTAAATAGGGATAAAATTAATAAAACAACATAAAACAAAAATATTCACCTATATCTCCAAAACTCAAAATATATATCTTTATCTGTTTTAGATGAATACACAATTGAAATTACCACTTATCGTAATTTTCAACACAAGTGTCATATTTAAATACTAAAGATTCACTTTTATCTAAATTAATGAAATGATAGCAGTTCAAATTTTGAAGATATTATAGAGCAATAAAATTAATTAGATCAGCTTCTAAGGAAATTATTCATGTCCTTTGCGACTGGCCCCAAAATGTTTGCCTTTCATCTGATACACAAATATTAAATATAAAGATATTATAATTAGAAACCTGATTAGCATTCATTAAAGATTAATTTTCTAAACACCAGAGATGCGACAAAATGGTCTAGAAGGAAAAGTCCATTTCAATTGGCCGCAGAAGCCAGGCTGTTTTCACATATCAAGGAAGAAAAGGCTGAATGGCATCTGGTATAAACAGCTTCTTGACTTCTACCATTTGAGTGCTAGTGACTTCCTGTCACCTCTCTGTCACACAGCCTCATGAATTGCCCATTAATTTTGCCCTTTTATAATCAAAGGTAATGGAATACTGCCAAGGCTGTTACTTGGGAATTTGCTTCTAACCGGTTTCCATGAGCTGCTGTTTTTGCAGGCATCAATTGAAATAAACAGACTTGCCTTTCCAGACTATAAGAGAGAAAAATGATTTGACAAATGTAGATATACTGATGTGGCTCAATAAATTATT
This sequence comes from Galagoides demidoff, assembly GCA_963574575.1. NCBI lineage: Eukaryota > Metazoa > Chordata > Mammalia > Primates > Galagidae > Galagoides > Galagoides demidoff. Next base: position 34,482 of record CAUYQV010067098.1, read on the forward strand.
CTTGAGCTTTCTACAAGTAGAAGGGTGGAAGCTATGAGCAGTGAATTACAGCCAATTGGGGAATGCAAAATAACAGAATTTATAATTGAGTAGGGGATGAGAGAAACACTGGAAATTCATAAAATAGGAAGATGTGAACTGAATATATGATAGAAAAAATAACAGCTTACGAAGTTTAAAAAATGAAACTGATGGGAATTGGAAAGAAGATGTAAAATAATTTCAGGAGTGTGTTTTAGCTCTCCAGTGACTAAAGATAAAACTTTTTGAGATACATTTTGTCCATACCTTGTATGGTAATTTTTAAATCATCAGCAATGGTTTACCAATCCATCCATTATTAGATAGCTCAGGAACAAGTTAGAAGGCAATTAATCCATGGACGCTGGCAGGGATGTTTGGGTAGGGTATCCTCTTTACTGTGTTATTTTAAGGCATTACCCTTATTCTGTCATGGAAACTGCATTGACATAATCTTTTGCCTCCTTCAAATACCTATCCAGAAATTTCTGCCCTCTGTTGTACATATTGACCACCAGAATTATAAAGATTTTTTATTACAGGATTGTGAAATTTCCAGCAAGTTATAAACTATAAAAAGGTGTCAGTTTCTTTTACTCCATGAAACCTCATTCATATCTACAGAGGAGTTTAGATTAAATTATAAGTTTAATCAAATCAGGGCTTCAGTATCTAATGAGCAACACTTGTAAGTTAGAGCTTTTCTACTAACCAAGAAGTAGCTCTCTCAAGAGAGGGGGGGAAATGCTTTCTCTTACTGAAAAAGCTGTGGACTTAGACTATCTGAAAATGACATCCTCTCCCTGGAGAAAATGACTATTACATGGTAACTTTGGTTCAAGCCCTCACTGACCTCTGTCCGCTTTCCCTGACTGCTAAAAAGCATGCTATCTGGCTACACCATTCTCAAGAGCTCTCTAAATCAGCAGGGAACATGTGGGTCTCTTGTTTATCCTGTTCCTCTTAAGGGAACCTGGAAACAGTGGCGTGGTCTGTAACCAGGTTGAAAGTACCTTTCCCTACACATCATCAGTGAACTCTCACGGTCCTCTCTGCAGTTCACATGAGTCGAGATCTTAAAAACTAAGACACATTTGAGATTCTAAAATTTTGATCCTATGGGGAAATGATGTAGAGCCATTGCAGTAAGAGCTGACTTTATGAACCTCTTAGATACTTTACGTTTCTTAAATGTAAAACATTGACAATCACATTCTTTACAAAAGTCACATGAGTGACAGTTTATAAATGAAAAATTAGTACTACTGAGCATGAAGCTGGCAGGCTTTTCATTTTTCTTTTTAATGTGTGTTTCATAACATTACCTGTATTTAATTCTTTAGGTATATATTTTTTTCCCTCTGTTATCTATACAGTCAGTACATACACATTTCATCTTTTTCGGTTTTGTTATGTGCCCAGGTGTGTGTGCATACGTGTCTTTAAATGGTTTACTTTTTGTTTGTTTCGGCCTGTTTCTATTGTGTACTTCTTTTCCTGAATTTGTGAGTTAAAAATATTGACTCTTTCTTTTCACAGCCCTTAATATATATTTATAAACTACTTATACGTGCTTCCTTTCTCTATAGTGCCACAGGTAAGGACATAAAATTGTATAGTGAGTTTATTATTCCTGTGTTCCTGTTCCTGACCTAAGTCTTCTTTGTAAAAATCGTCAATCCTACACAGCCAACTAAATTGCATCATGCTTCTATTAATAAATCCTCAGTGGGTTCCCCCCCCCAATTATTTCACATAGGATTGATTCAAGATTATTGGAACTAAATTTCTTGAGATTTCTTTACATGATTCTATTTAAATCCCTTATATATAGAACCTAAGGAGACTCCCAGTTTCAGGGCGATTAATGTGTAGACATATGTAAGCTTCAGTTTCAATGCCCATTGAATACCACTTTACATTAATGTCTGCAATGCTCACTCCTAAGGACATGCACACTTAAGGAACACGCATGCTTTGTTAGGGAAGAAAACCAATACTGTGAAAATCTAGCCTCTATTATAGTCTGTTATATTCTATCTCTTTGAGGTCTATTGGATTACTGCGAAGACTTATTTTTTTTTTTCAAATGGGAACATGATTTCAGGGTATGTGAGGATTGAAATCAATTTATATGAGTTATATAACATAGTTTGTAGTAAAGAAGCACCAATTCTTGACTATCCAGTGAGTCCAAGAAGGGTAACATAGGGACTCTATTTATTCAAAGTCAGGAAGTGATAATGCTCAAATATGAACCCAGGGCAATCTAACCAACGAGAAACGAACAAAACTAATCACTCCCACAGGCTGTCTTTACTTTGGCATTTGTAAAACATAATCAAAGTATCATAATATTGTTTTGGTTTTTATTTCAGATTGATATTTTTATTATTGATTACTCCCCCCCCCCCAATGAATAGCCATAATTAACATTAAAAGAAAGTTTCGGCTCGGCGCCTGTGGCTCAATCGGCTAGGGCGCCAGCCACGTACGCCTAAGGTGCGGGGTTCGAATCCCTAGCCCGGGCCGCCAAACAATAATGATGGCTGCAACCAAAAAATGGCCGGGCGTTGTGGCGGGTGCCTGTGGTCCCAGCTACTTGGGAGGCGGAGGCAGGAGACTCGCTTGAGCCCAGGAATGGAGGTTGCTCTGAGCTGTGATGCCATGGCACTCTACCCAGGGGGATAGCTTGAGGCTAAAAAAAAAAAAAAAAAAAAAAAACTGAGTCACTGTATGTGATCTTTACTCTACAAGCGAAAAAAACTATATTAGCCTAAGGCTTTCATATTGTCCAACACTAAGTTTATATCTTTTGAGTTCTCCTGATACAATTTGATTTGAACAGGATATATTGGCAGCTTTTCAAAAATATAGTGACAGTAAATCCAAAATGGTAACTGTTATGAAATTACTGTGATTCTTTAATATCATGGTGAGGATCTTGTACCTAAATGTAATTCTTTAATGGATTTTGATCAAAGTAAAGGAAATGACATTTATTATGATATTTATCAAGTAGTATATATTATGTGCCTGGAACGACATTATTTGTTGATTTCCTGCTTATCATGGGAAGGATTTAAGTCTCTTATACTACCTGTGCCTTAAAGTGAAATATCTAATCCTAAATAGGTTTTTATTTTTATCATTGGCAGACGATACAAATACCTATTTTGTTAGAAGAGAGTATATATATATATATCCCATCCCTCTTTTCTGCTTGTATCTAGTAAATTCTGTCATCTGTTTGTCTTTACCATATTGAGATTGATGACATTTACATAACTGATTCCTAATAATTCCTCCTTCCTAATTAACTTTTGTCTAATTTGTCTATAGGTTGACATCAAAAAATCTTAAAGGAGATGGGCAGAGTGGCTCAGGCCAGTAATCTTAGCCCTCTGGGAGGCCAAGGCAGGTGGATTGCTTGAGCTCAGGAGTTCTACACCAGGTTTGAAATTCAGGTTTTCATCTGATTCCTTTTTTAAAAAATAGTAGAGTGCTATGGTATCATAGCTCACAGCAACCTCAAACTCCTGGGCTTAAGCCATTCTCTTGCCTCAGCCTCCCAAGTAGCTGGGACTACAGGCACCCACCACAATGCCCGGCTATTTTCCTTTTTGTTGCAGTTGTCATCGTTGTTTAGCTGGCCTGGGCTAGGTTCAAACTCACCAGCCTTGGTGTATGTGGCCGACACCCTACTCACTGAGCTACGGGCACTACTTTCATCTGATTTCTTAACTGCAATACTGTTAAAAGCCAATGGAACAATTAAAGACAAGGAAGCTCTTCAGGGTTTTGGAAGATTTTCAAACCAAGAATTCTATGCAATTTAAATATCAATTATATGTAAGGATAGAAGAAAAACATTTCTGGATAACAAAAATTGGTAAGATTAACTCCCAGGCATTCTCTCCTTAAAGATACTTGAAAGCAGAGGGAATAAGTCCAAGAACAAAGATACGGAATCTATTCAACAGAGGCTCCAATCTAGTATGTGGTGCAAGGCGGGGAAGGCTCAGAGCAATAGCTGTGCACCAGAGAATCACTTACAGCCAAGAATTTGAGGTTGCTCTGATGCTGAGGGCAACATAGTGAAACTCTGTCTCAAAAAATATATATATGTAAATTTTTTCATCTAACATAGAAAAGGAGATATTTATTCAACTACCTGTGGGTGCACATTTGAAACGTGTGTTATGATTCAAAGAGTTTTCTCTGCATAGAAGGGGAATATAGCACACAGGATTATTATTGCTGGTGACTTTTTGCTTAAACTTCCTAAGGTAAGTGTTCTGTGACGACCCCATTCAACCCAGACCTTGGAAATGGCTCACTTCCCATTTCAACCTCAGTAATCTTTTACCCCATGGAGGCAACAGGTGGTTTAGAAAATAGCCAATAGAAAGATAATTCTTGTCCTTCAGGATCTGTGCCAATGGAAAAAAGTGACCTGAAACACAGAGCTCAGGCCTGACATGATGAAAATCTAATGCCACAGCTGTCGTCTCTCTGAACTGTCACTCATCATGTTTTAATTTCACAGTTTTGATTTAATCTTTTCTAAATACAGCACTGGATAAATACAGAACAAGATAACAAGAGTTCTCAGCAAAGGAGCCAGGTTGCTATTCGCACCATCCCCCTTTGCCTCCCCCCAAGCCCTGTGGGTTTTATTTTCTGTGCTGATCGCATCTCCAGGACATATTTTTATGTTCCTGAGGCCTTTTTACGTTCCTTACAAGCTTCATTCCTAGCTCATAAGCCTATCAAGAAACACAGTGGTTTGATTTCAGTGTGATTTATTTACCTTTCTTCCCAAGCCAACCAGGATGCTTTTACCGGCCATCTTAATTCATTCAAAAGGAAAAAAATCTGGGTGGCACCTGTGGCTCAAAGGCGTAGGGTGCTGGCCCCATATGGCGGACCCGGCCAAAAACTGAAAAAAAAAAAAAATAATAATAATAATAATAAAAAGGAAAAAAATCAGGGTTTTCAATGGCATATCCTAAGAACCGCTCTTTTCTAAGATCTATAATTAAAAATACTATTGTCAGCCATAGTGTAGTTATTTTCTTATGAAGCCACCTTAAAAAAAGCTACATCTAAGTTTTAATTTATATAAAATAAAATCCACCCATTATAGGTATGTAATTTTAAAGAATGTACATATCTGAGTAAACCACCATTGCAAGATGAAGAGCATTTTCCTTCTCCCCAGAAACATTGCTAAGGGCCCTTTAAAGACCATCCTGCCTTGACTCGGCGCCTGTAGCACAGAGGTTATGGCGCCCACCACATGCACAAAAGCTGGAGGCCCGGCCTGGGCCAGCTAAACAACAATGACAACTGCAACAAAAAAATAGCTGGGCATTGTGGTGGGCAGCTGTAGTCCCAGCTACTTGGAAGGCTGCGGCAAGAGAATTGCTTAAGCCCAAGAGTCTGAGGTTACTGTGAGCTGTGACGCCACCCCACTCTACCCAGGGCGACAGTTTGAGACTCTGCCTCAAAAGAAAAGAGAAAAAGACCTTCTTACCTCCACCCCAACCACAGGCAACTGGTCTGCTTTCTCTCATGATAGATTAGTTTTCCCTTCTCCAGATTATTCTGTAAACAGTATGTCTTCATTTCAGCCTGGCTTTCAAATTCAGCATAAACTTCTTGAAATTCATCAGTGTTGCATGCTGATGAATTTGCAACTTGTTTTCTCTCCCCCCCCCCACTGAGTTTGATTTCATTTTATGTGTATGCTGCAATTTACTTATCTATTTGGCTGTTGATTGATACTTGGGTCATGTTCACTTTAAGGCTGTTATGAGTACAGGTACTATGGGCCTATAGGTCTTTATGCAGTATTCATTTTTCTTGGGCAAATATCAAGAAGGAAATGACTGGGTTTTATGATTTCATGTATTTGTAACCTTTTAAGACACTGCCAAGGTGTTTGCCAGAGTCTTTCTGTAGTTTTAAATTCCCACCAGGGGCTCTGCGCCTGGAGCTCAGCGGGTAGGGCACCATACACCAGACTTGGTAGGTTCGAACCCAGCCTAGACCTGCCAAACAACAATGACAACTACAACCAAAAAAAAAAAAAAATAGCTGGGCATTGTGGCAGGTGCCAGTAGTCCCAGCTACTTGGGAGGCTGAGGCAAGAGAACTGCTTAAGCCCAAGAGTTTGAGGTTGCTGTGAGCTGTGACACCAACACACTCTATCGAGAGCAACATAGTGAGACTTTGTCTATAAATAAATACATAAATAAATAAATGAATTCCCATCAGGGATGTATGAGCATTCGAGTAACTCCACATTCTCAACACTGCTTGGTTTTGTCAACTTTTAAAAATAATTTTAGTCATTCTAGTGGGTTTGTGGCATTAGAGCATTGATTGTGATTTTAATTTGAGTTTCCTTAATGGATACTGAACAGTTTTCTATGTGCTTATTGGTCACTTGAATAGCTTTTTTTTTTTTTT
>CAUYQV010067100.1:0-24431 GCA_963574575.1 Galagoides demidoff
TTTTTTTTTTTTTTGAGACAGAGTCTCACTATGTCACCCTAGGTAGAGTGCTGTGGTGTCACAGCTCACAGCAACCTCCAACTCTTGGGCTCAAGCGATTTTCTTGCCTCAGCCTCCCAAGTGGCTGGGACTACAGGTGCCCGCCACAAAGCCTGGCTATTTTCTTGTTGCATTTGTCATTGTTGTTTAGCTGGCCTGGGCCAGGCTTGAACTCGCCATGGTCAGTGCAGTGCATGTGGCTGGTGCTGTAACCACTGTGCTCCGGGCACTGAGCCATACCCCCTAATTTTTTATATTTTTAAATTTTGGTAGAGACAGAGTTTTGCTATGTTGCCTAGGCCAGTCTTAAATTCCTGGGCTCACACAGTCCTCCTACCTTGGCCTCCCCCAAATGCTGGGATTATAGGCACGAATCATTACACTCTGCCTTACAAATACTCCCCATGCCTCTATCCATCCCCACGTCAGAAGGCTAAGAGGTCATAAACATATACCTAGCTCTGTACCCCAGAGTTCATTCACCGGCCCAATACTTACAAAGAGAATCAGAAAGAAAGGCTGAAGCAGACTAATAGTTATTTTAGGCTCTGGGACACTGCATAGAAAGTGAGAGAAAAATGTTATATTTTCCTTCATAGATGGGAATTACTACAAAGACTTGATGAGACTCTTTCTTATCTGAGGTCAGAGAATGAAAGAACTCTTTGATGTAAATTTTCCATTCAATGCTTTAGAACCGATAGGTATTTTTAGTTCCCAACTGTTTACTTCTCTCCACATAAAGATTGTAAACTTATGCCCCATGAGCTGAACGTGGCACATAGAAGTCTTTTATTTGGTCCATACCAAAGAAAACACCACTCTAACTATGATTATTTGAATCAAATTTGTTGCCAACGTTCAAATTTGAGATAGTTCAGATAAAGGAAAAAGAAGAATATTTTCAGATTCTCTTGAAAAATTGAAAGCCTTGGTTACTCTAGGCTTGGGCACCATCAGCTGGTGAGTAGCAGCTGCCTCTTAGGCAAGGCCTGTTTTCCATAGTCCCTACCTCTCCCTATTGCCTTTTACTAGGCCATTTCACTTATTTATATTTTTTGCTTAATCCATGTGGTCATTTGATCAACTAACTTTCTTTTCTTTCTTTCTTTTTCTTCCCTCCCTCTTTCCCTCCTTCCTTCCCTTCCTCTTTTCCTCCCTCCTTCCCTTCCTCCCTTCCTTCCTTTCTCTCTCTCCCCTACCCTTCCTTTTTCCACAGTAACAAAGGACATCTCTAGAAGCTCATTCTTCACCCTTCTGAGGACAACCCTCTCTGTCTTCTTCTCAGAATTTGGAGTGACCCAAACTAGACAGTTCAGTTCTTTGGGTCCCAAACAGAGTCACCCTAAGATAGTCCTGGGAATGAAGGAAATAAGATACTTTCCCTTGGGAAGCCTGACTATGTCCGTCTAGTGGATTCTGTAATACTTACTGATTTGCATACGTGTGTAGCTAGCCGGTCTTGGAGCAGCATAAGCCTCCTGCCCACTAGATAATTCTGTTGCTTAACAAACCATAACAGCTTTGATTATATGGAGAATATGAGCAGTAAATGATTTGAAAATGATTTTACTGTTTTCTGTTACAGAAACTCACATGTAGGAACATTATGAAACTGTTTTGAAATTTCTTTAGCCTTCTAAATGTAAAATCTCTAGACTTCGATGTTCCAGCGATTCCACATTTTAAAATATGGGAGCTAATGAGACCTACATATGCTTATATTGATACCTACTGCAAAGAGCCATCTGGATAGAACAGACAGTGGGTAGGCATTTCCAAGGCTTTAGCGTGCCCTTTTATTTTGGGGCACCAAATTCGTTGCTATCCTGGCCTCTAATTCACTAAGACTTCACACCAAGGGCCAGGAATTGTAAACCCAGGATAAACTGCGGTATGGAATGTGGAGATGGAGACCCACAGTGCAGTTCCCAAACTCAGTAATGAAATCATCCTCAAGAGTTCTCACGCCAGCCTGTAGCTCTCTGTGACTTTCTCCAGCTTGCCTTCTAAGGAGATTAAGAATGGACATTTTATTTTGCTTCCGTTGTAGTTTATTTGAAGGTTTTATGATGTCTTGGTTGAGTGGCTCGTGGGACTTGCAAATAAACATGCTGCTTTTAAAAATGGCAAGTTGTTTTTATTTATTTCCTTTAGGTGCCCAATGACCTCTGGGTATATTAGGCAGCTTTAAATTATAATTAAAATAATAACTGTGCTCCTAAAACAATAATAGATGTTGAATTAGACGCACCAAATTAGGATGTCCAGGAAATCTGTATGAAGGAAGCCAGAGTAACCATGGAATTAAAAAAGTTATCTTTGTGGCAGTGTGACTCAAGGAAACTTCTCTCAAACAGCCGACTTGTTATTATTATTATTATTTTTTGCTTTGTTTTGCTTTCTTATAAGACTACTCAAATTTTGTGTTTTTTGTTTTTGTTTTTCCTAGATTCAGGGTGTGGGGGGAGTATCCAGTTCTTTAGTTGACCTTGTTATGATTTTCCAGAGAGTAGAATATAACAACGCCTGTCATCTGAGAAAATCCCTCTATTCTAATGATTTCTTAATAATTTCTCAAGTTCATGAACACAAGCAGTAGAAGCCAACATTGTGCTTTACTGGAAGCCAAATCCTCCGAGGGCTCTGGGTCCGTCTAAGACATGCATCTGCATTCTTCCATCTGTCATCTTAGCCCATCTTCCTCTCCCAACTGTTCTTAAATTAAATGAGTACATCTAATGGGAGATTTTCTCGTAAAAGCTTATGAGAATTTGTCCAAAGGCAAATTAAAACAGCGCAATGTAATCACTCAACTCAACTCACAGCTTGGCTCTGCCTACTTTTACTCAAAGGAGTTAATCAACCTCTGGGCCCTGTAGAGACCAGAGAGAAAAAAAAAAAAGCAACCAGGAAGGAAACCCCTTCAAGAGAAGATGAAATCGACCCCGGATGGTCCCAGGGCCAGGGTGGCTCCATGGGCTGCAGAGAGGGCGTGGAATGTGCCAGGGCTCCAAAGACTAGTGAGGAAAGAATAGGCAGTAGGGGAGTGAGAGAAAACAGACATCTCGTTCTAGTATGTCACGGCCTGATACTTGAGCTCAGGGATATGAAAATCCCTTTCTCTCACCCGCCACTCCCCATGGATGAACACCACAGGTCACCTAGGGTTGAGGGGACTCTTTGTCTTGGCTTGTTCCTGCCTTTTCATCTTCCCACTGCTCTATGAGAATTTCTTCCAATATGTGGTTGAAGGGGACAGTGTCACCAGCAATTCCACCTTAGGCAATTTATCCTAAGGAAATACCTGGACAGGTTCACCAACCACAATGTTCATTCAACATTCTTTTTTTTTTTTTTTTTTTTTTTAGACGGAGCCTCAAGCTATCCCCCTGGGTAGAGTGCCATGGCATCACAGCTCATAACAAACTCCAACTCCTGGGCTCAAGCGAGTCTCCTGCCTCCACCTCCCAAGTAGCTGGGACCACAGACGCCTGCCACAACGCCTGGCCATTTTTTGGTTGCAGCCATCATTGTTGTTTGGCGGGCCCGGGCTGGGGATTCGAACCCGCCACCTTAGGTGTACGTGGCTGGCGCCTTAGCTGATTGAGCCACAGGCGCTGAGCCTCATTCAACATTCATAACATCACTGCTCATTGATAGTGGGGTTAGTTAAGTAAATGGTAGTATATCCCCCACTGGGAGGCAATGCAGTCATGAAAAAGGAACTGCTGAAAGTGACTGAAAATCTGTAACTCAGTGACATGGCATATCATGGACAGCATGTATGATGTGATACCACTGACATAAAATAGAACACATAGCCATGTGTATGTATCCATGCATGAATTTTATAAATCGCTTGCATTTTAAAGGAAATTGTACATTATTAGTATCTTTTTTTTTGCATTTTTTTTTTTTTTGGCTGGGGCTGGGTTTGAACCCACCACCTCTGGCATATGGGGCCGGTGCCCTACTCCTTTGAGCCATAGGTGTCGCCCCGTTATTAATATCTTTCTAATCAGAAAAAAGAGTTTAAAGCGAGGTCCGTATTTGAAAGAAAAAAAAAAGGCTAGCTGTGGTCAAAGGTATATGTGTCGTTGTGCTGTCCTCCTAGAGGCTCCAACCCTAAAAAAGTCCCAAGGTCCTGAATCCTGGGAAAGAAGCTTGGCTGGGTTGTGATGGGAACAAGGAGCTGGTTGCCCCGGTGATGCTCCAACTCTTTAGTCCCAGGCTACGGCAGTCTAATTTGATAGTTATTTCCATTGGAACTTTATGCTCCTTACTAAACGCTCAAAGTGCTTCCTTAAGTTATCCTTGCAAGGAGAGATGGGCAGGACCATGACTAATCTGGGGATCTGGGATACCCCACCAGTGGTGATGGGATCGGAGCGGGGAGCCTGTCACTGCTGAGACCCAAGTTCTGGTCCTTAATGTCTCTGCTCAGGGCTTCTTCCACCAACCCATAGTGTTTCACCTTTGGAAGTAAGATGGAAAAAGCCGGGAGTGGTGGTTCATGCCTATAATTCTAGCACTCCGGCGGGGAGGGGGAGGCAGAGATGGGTGGATTGCCTGAGTTCAGGAGTTTGAGATCAGTCAGAGTGAGACCTATCTCTACTAAAAATAGAAAAATGACCTGGGTGTTGTGGTGGGTGCCTATAGTCCAGCTACTCAGGAGGCTGAGGCAGAAGGACTGATTGAACCCAGGAATTTGAGGTTGCTGTGAGCTAAGCTGATGCCAGGGTACTCTACCTAGGATGGCAGAGTGAGACTCTGTCCCAAAACAAAAAAACAAACAAAAAAAGAAGTGACATGGAAAAAACTTCAAATCATCTTTGTAGTAATCTCAGGAAGTGGAATTGGAAACCTTCTGTATCTTTGTGTTGTGAGATATTCAGGAGATAGATTATAATCTGACTATGATGGAAGTGCTGATGAAGAAGAACGTTTTTGGAACTCTGTTGGCCATCAGTGGTCTCACTGCAGCCTGATGCTGCCTAGAAGTATTTTCCTGGAAGTCTAGAGATTAGGATAGAGGTTTTAGTTCTACTATCAACTGCCACCAACAAATAGGCACAGGTTAACCAGGCTAGTCTTGATCTTTTCAGGACGAATGAGTGGGGAGAGAAAGCTGGGCCTCACCTGCCCGAAGCCATCATTTAGAGAACCAAAGTGAAAGAACAGATTTGAGAGTCCTCGTCTCTGACTTCTCCCCGGCCTTCCAAGGAAGAGCTGGTCGCCCTGATCCACTCCATACTCTCATATGTTGTCAGTTCTGCTCTACGTCTTAAAGTTTCTGCCTCCCCAGCGAGACTGAGGGACAAAGTCAGCACTGATTCTGATACAATGCAATGCCATGCCTGGGACTTAACACAGTAGTTTGCAATAAGTATTTGTCCACTGGGTGAATGGTTCAAAAATTTAAAGTACCCCATGAATGGGAACCATCAGAGACCGCCACTGGGAGACAAACTCATGAAACTGTCTTCTTATCTAGCAACATACAATTTATTACTCATTAAAAAAAACCCTCCTACTTTCTTTTTTTTTTTTTTAAAATATGGAACGCTTCACGAATTTGCGTGTCATCCTTGCGCAGGGGCCATGCTAATCTTCTCTGTATCGTTCCAATTTTAGTATATGTGCTGCCGAAGCGAGCACCCTCCTACTTTCTAAGACCGTTAGAGCACATGGAATAATAGTAACGATTGCTGATGTTTGGGTAATCGCTCTGTGCCAAGCACAAATCCATTTAAATAATTTTTCTCATTTAATCCTACCGCCCTCCCCTTGAGGTAGATACCCTTATCGTTGCACTTTCCCAGGCAGTGACCGAGACTTGGGAGACTTGCCCACGTGTGGAGAAAACGGTCTGGAGGCCCTGCCTCGCCTGCGTTCTTCACTTCTTTCCTGACTGTGTGTCTGGAGCAGATTTGAACCAAAGAGCAGGGTGGTTTAGTACCTGTTTATTTTCATTCTAACTTAGGATTTATATTGAGTTAACTTCTTGCAAATGCTCTTTCAATCAGCCTGTGTTCAGTGGGTAGGACTGAACAAGGCCACAGTGAAGGCTCCGGCAGGCTGCATGTCATCACCTGGCCTTCTGACACTATCAATTCACCTTCGGCGTAAGCTCAGACGTGGTCCTTCCTTTTGTTTCTTAAATGTTCCCATTTTCTTTCCTATCCCTCTCAGTTTCCTCTTAAGCAGCTGAGTGACAGAAACTCAATGCTGACCACTTCATTAGCCGATGACCTTGTCCCTCCGGCCTTCTGCCCTGCTTGCCCTCCTGGGCAGGTTGCCTTACGTCATAAGTCCTTGTTAAAGGTCAGGACCTTTGAGCCATCAGCACTGGGCATGTTGTTTTAATATATATCTAGAGAAATCAAGGCTGTCGGATCACATTAAGTCCTATTTATGGACTGCGCGCCAATACCCGCAGTGGAGATGAACCGTTACCTTTGAAATACAATCATGGCTAGTTTCCAGTGAGTACAGAGGGGGGATTATATCCCATCAGTGAGGCCTTTGTAATCTGTCTCTCCCCTCACTGGAAGGGCTACCCTTCTTCCTGTATAGAGAAAAATCCTTATAAACTGTAGTCTTGTAAAGGAGTGGGGCTAAGATATAAAGTGTGTTTCTAAAACGAGATGTGTTAATGAGCACGTGGAGGGCAGTGTGGTATGTAATAAGTCAAGGCCATGGGCGCCTGTGTGATTGGCACATTGCTCCCAACGGTTGTTGGTAGGGTAATAAAATGACAAAGTTAACAGCTACTGTTTGTTGAGCAATTATCCCTTGGCAAGTACAAGACTAAGCATTTTTCCTTGCCCACTTGATACCCATAATCTCCCTGTAGGTTAGACACAGGCATTATCTCCATTCTATGGATGGAGAAATTGAGATTCACAGTGGTCCAGCAACTGGCCCAAATTCACAAAGGAAATTCAGCGTCGAGAGTGGGACTGACCCCAAAGCTTCTCCTACTCACCTGGCTGCTGTGATTCTGCCAGAATGCTGTCTCTTCTTTGGGGTGGGGTTTTAGATGGCGCTTAAGGAGAACCATACTGTATATAATTCCTTTTCTAGGAAGGGGGCCCAAATATCTCACTTGACCCAACAGACTTTTTAAAAAACTAACTCTGGGAAAAAGCCAACTTTTTTTTTTTTCTTTCTTCTCCAGGATTGGTTTTAAGCTCATTCCCACATCCCGTGGGAGTCTGGTTGGACAGACCCCATGACCAGGGTTAGAAATAGCTCTCGCAGCCTATTTTTAAGGAAAATGTGATGTCAGAAAATGAAGCAGAAAAGGACACCATGAAGAGATGAGAACACACCAGGCTGGAGAATAAGGCCAACTTGTAAAGAACGCTTTACTAGGAAATGGTTGGAGAGAGGGAAAGAGAGAATATTGACATGGATAATGTTGGCAAACACATAGTAGGGTAGGGGGAACTGCCTTTGCACCTGAACAGCACATTTCTGTCTGTCACATTCATTGTGATTTGACCACAGAAAGCTCAGTCAGGGAAAGTAAATGCTATTGTCCTATAGCAAACCCACTTTTCTTTCTAGAGAAACATGCATGGCTGAAAACACACACACACAGATACAGAAAATGCCTGCTTGCCTCTTTCTTAGAACCTCCAGCATAATGCAGAGGTGTCTAGTAACACTGCCATTTCCTTTGAACTGTTTGATTTTGTTTGGTGTCCTTGTCTGGCAGGTTAGTCTTTTCTACTGCATTAACTCACCTGGTGTAACATTTTCTTTCACTGAGAAACAAGAACACTGGAACTCACCTCTCTAATTCCAGCGAAGTTGGACACTGTCCAGTCACACTGGGCCAGACTTCTGGAGGCTGTAAATTATATCTTCCGAGCTAAAGAAGAGAAGAAAGGACAAAAGCAATTGTTGGGGAAATGTTTGGCAAACCTATGTAGGCCACGTAGTTAATGAGCAAGATGACTCTCCCATCCCTTTCTTTTATTTTTCTTGCATTGAGATTTATATCTAGGGTAAGAGTTCATTAAAATCGTCCCTGTGTCAGCCAGTGTCACAAGGAGATGACACGGTCACCTGTATTCATTTTTGTTCCTAACGCTGTAGAAAAGCACATTCTTTAACTGGAAAAGGAATCTTTAAAAATGCAAAGTCAGGGCAGCCAACCTCAAGATGGCATCTGATATTAATTAGAAATTATAAAACACTGTAAGTTGAACTAAGGAAATCTTTGTAGAGGGATCAAGACAAGAATGGGGAAAACTGAAAGTGAAATTCTATGCTGATTTAAAGGGATCGGAGCCCCAGGGTTTCTCCCCAGCCACGGCATTTCTGCCTGTCCATCCCAGCGAGAGGATTCGAATGGTGTTAACTACCGAACACTTGCTTTGCTTCCCATTCCCCTTTCCCTGGGTAGCTGCGGTGAGTTGGCTGCCGAGATGGAGCCCTGAACCTATCCATCAAGTCTAAGGAAGAGAGAGTTAGAAAGGCAAACATTATCTGGAATCAATATCTTTACAAATCCAAAGGAAACCCCAGCTCCCGAAGGGTTAAGCCAGGGAAGGAAAAGCCATCAGACTGTTTAGTGAGCTAATGTTTTTATTGATGGGGGAGGCCTTTAAGTCCCTAACAGGAAAAGTGGGGAAAGTGTCAGATTGTTTGGCTGGGAAGAAAGGAGAAGGGGAGGAACATTAGATTCCATGCCCTTTCCTACTCTGCACATTCGAAACTTCTGAAATCCATCTAATGCAGATGTCGTCCCATAACCTTGAATAATATTCAACCCAAGGTGTTTTTCCTTTCTCCTATCCCTCCGCCCAAAGTGGAATCCACATCTTCCCCTAACAACTTGGCTATAATGCACATCTCAGGCTAATGCCTGCGCTGAAGAGCCCATCTTAATTTAACAACTGTGTTATAGAGCACATCTCGAGCTAACATTCCTGGGATAATCCATATTTCAACCTAACTACCCTGGCATAACACTTCAATCTAATTCCCCCACTGTAAAGTACATTGCAATCTAACACCCTCATATAATGTACATCTCAGTCCATTATTTTGTATTTTGTGAGCCATATTTTGATATGTCTTTTCCATTAAGGAGCAGAACCGTCTGGAGACAACGGCTCTTGCTGCGCTGAAAGCTTCCATAGTTTTTACATCGTCCCCCGGTGACAGGCTGCTGATGGATGTGCTTCTGAACTTTCACCTTTGCCATCTTCCGTTCAACTCTGACTGCTTTCTGTACTTCAGGCCTCAAGCCTCTTGTTGGGAGCAGGGGTGAGCAGGGATCCCTTCTCAATCCTGACGGGAGATTTCTCTCCTGCTAACCAGCCGGGCGGGCCTCCTCAGACAGATCAGCGTCTACCTCAGGAGAGGGCCATTTGAGGTCAATGTCAGGGTCAGGGGTCGGGGTCTAGCCGCTGACTAATAGAGTGTAAGCTAACACTGTTGTCAAATTGCCGGGGCTAAAAGACAATGGCTGCCTCCCCAAGATGACCTTGCCCTGGGGGAGGTGGCTATTGGCTTTATTGGAAACCTGCCAGTCTCAGCGGTGATGGAAGTGGCGGATCACAGCTAAAGACTGATTGTTGATGGAGAGCCCGTTCTGTGGTTGGTCCCTAACTGAAGAGCTGCTGCGTATTGATGACTGAGTGTTGCACGTGTAATGGATTTTGCTTTTGCTTCACATGCAGCTGGACTGCCGTTCAGTTGTGGAGGAGGACTCTGGTGGCTCCTGGCCACAGACTTTTCTGGAGCTGAGAGCCGCTGGAAGTGACACTTTCACTGACCTCTAGGATGGCCCCAACCTCCTCTTGCCAGTTGAATGGGGCTGACTGATTCTTAAGTGGAAACCAATCCAGAATGAACTGAAACTAGATGTAAGAGGTCCTTCAAGTCCAAGGCAGATGAGTGAAGATGAAAGAAGGCAGTAAGGGTGCTCTGGAAGAGATTAACTCTTCTTCTTCTTTTTTTTTTTTTTGAGTCAGAGTCTCATTCAGTTGTCCTAGGTAGAGAGCTATGGCATCATAGCTCACAGCAACCTCAAACTCTTGGGCTCAAGCAATTCTCTTGCCTCAACCTCCCAAGTAGCTGGAACTATAGGCACCCACCACAACGCCTGGCTACTTTTTTTTTTTTTTTTTAAAGACAGGGGTTTCATTCTTGCTCAGGCGGGTCTCAAATTCCTGAGCACCGGTGATCCAACCGCCTTGGCTTCCCGGAATGCTAGGATCACAGGTGTGAGCCTCCGTGCCCAGCCTTGAGATTTACTATTCTAACTCTCAAGATTCCAGTCTCAGATTTTCATCCTATTCCATGCAGAAGGGAGAAACTAAATGTCTTTATCTTCTGGTGGCATATAATATTCAGGCTAGTGGTGCCATTCTGCAGGGTGTCCATAAAGTTCATGTGTAATTTAAGATCGCTCTGTATTTTAAATCTCAGATGAGCTTGATGGACACCCTGTTTGAAGAAAAGGATGTTACTGAAGACTTAGAATTCCAGAATTTCCCAGAAGAGTATAAATTCAAGACAGACAAAAATAGGAGGTGGAAAAACGTATACAGGGGGAAAAATGACATTTTAAAAGCCATATAGACCATGGAGGATCATGAGCAAATACCACCCCCCTCTGTGTAGCCAATAAACGAAAGTCATTTTTAGCCAGTAGATGACTAGAAAGCGTGGGGGGAAGAATAGCTTATTGAAATCGCAAGATGATGTTCCTCTTCTGTTACGGCTTGTGAAATCCACGCGGAAATGGTAGTACTAGTTCTGAAGTCTCTTATTCACAAAGACAGTAAACCATCCAGGGGCGCAAAGTGAGGTCATGAAGTGGACTGGAAGTATTCCTGGGGAAGAACAGACTGAGGGTGCCAGCGGTGAGCCCCCAGTGTATCCCCTGGCAGGGCGAGCCATGTGGCTGTGGCCAGGTCAGCATGGTGCGGTGGCACACAATGAGGCTTTAGGGCTTAACTCAAGGTGCCACTTTCACCTCCTTAAGCCTGTTTCCTTCTTCGTTAAAGGGGCTTATGGCATCCACCCAACACAGTTACAGCAGGGATCAGTCTGCTGATCCCTGCATAGAGCTGTCAGGAGAGTCTCTGGCACAACGTCTAAATTCACAGCACATTTGTGTCCTTTTCCCTTACACCGTGGCATGGGCTTTCCGATGATGGACATTAAGCAGGAGGTCTTGCATGATACATCTTCTCTTGAGACCAAGCAATACCAACCACTGAGAAAGTTTAGGCAAACTCTACTTGCCCACAGGGGGATGACTTACCAGCAGTCGGTAAGCTGTGCACCACAGGCTACATCTGGCCCACAGCTTCCTTTTGCAAACCAAATTTTACTGGTGCATGGCCAAACCGATTCATTTACATCTTGTCCAGAACTCTCTTTTTATACCATGACAGCAGCGTAGAATTATTGGAATAGAGACAGTGTGGTCTGCAAAACCTAAAATATTTCCTCTCTAGCCCCTCATAGAAGATGTTGGCTGGTCCCTCACCTACACCAGTGAAATGTTCTTTCTCTCTTTTGTTGAAACATAAAATCTTAGATGGACATCAAATATATAGAGCAATAAATATTTCCCCAGGGAACTGAACTCTTGCCTGTTTGACTCTAGTAATTTATTGTTGGTTGAACTTCTGAAGCAACTTCCAAGGTGCCACAGAGCTGTCTGAAATACAGAGCAGATAATCTCTGGGTACTTCTTCAAGATGCTTGAAACTCAGTGGTCTCTTAAGGGATTAGAGAATAGCATAGCAAATGTACCTATGCCTGGGAAATTATGGTTCTTTTTCACTATTAACTCTGTGATGCTGGGTAGTTCATTTAACTTCTCTGTGTTTCTGTTAAAAATGAGGGTAATCGTATTTACCTCTTGTGAGGATTCAATGAGATCTTACATAGATAGGTAAGTGCGTGCATGTGTGTGTGTGTCTGTGTGTACACGGCACTCAAAATATGGCCTAGTTCATAGTTAGCACTCAGTAAATGTTAGTAATTATTGTCGATCTTTTATATCAATTACATTAATATGGTATATTATTATCAACACACATGTCAATCACATTGTTATTTATTAATGATATTAACGTAAGTATTAACATTTCATATTAATCACATTACTATAACATTAATATTCACATATGAAACAATCTTACAATTGTTGTCATTAATATTTGGTGGCTTCCTTCGTGCTTTGAAGAGCATCTGCATATTGTTCTAAATATTCCTAATAACATTTCCACTTATTAATTAATTAATTCCGATGGCTGCTCATTCGCCACATCTGGTGTGTGCCAAAGTAATTAGGCAATGAACCGAAGTCCGTTCAGTGCCAGCTGCGTGGCCCGCCTTCTCCTCTCCGCGGTAACTGGCAGTTTGTATCGGTGTTTACTGCGCTCCATCTTCCACGGAGTTTCAGAGTGACACGTCTGCTCAAAACAACTTCCTACTACTCCGTCTTCGACTGCTCCACAATTAATTTTAAAACTAGCAGTTTGGTTTCAATGCCTATGAAGTAATTAGACCTTAAAGGCTCTTTACCTGGATTTTATCCTGTCAGCGGATGTGAAAGAAACAATAATTATGATTTAATATTTATTGTCTTCACTGTGATGTGAGGATCCACAGCAGTAACCTGCCTTCCTGTTGAAGATGACAGCATCGCAGAGGCGAGGACGTCTCCGGGAAGGAGTCGGACAGCTCCAGAGGCCCAAGCTCTCGGATGCTGCCCCCTGACACATGCTGTGTCACGTGACACATCTTGGGTTCACCATCCCCTAATTTGTTCTCCTGAAGTGTGTTTTCTATGGTTTGATTCTGAAATGGTGGCTTCTAAAGATGAGACTCAATGATTTCTCATGCTGAGCAGGGGGAGCTCTTTGAGGAGATGTGTTTCCCATCACTATCAATGGAACCACGGAAGAGACACAACCACAGACACACTGGATGCTGGCTTGAGGTTCCTTTGACTTCATCCTTACACCTGCGCAGACAGGCTTAGGTTCCTCAGACCAGGTTGGCAGGTGGACAGTATCATCTACTGGCTGCTAAGAATGTCCTCCTCATACCGGGGTGCTATGGTCAGAGGTCAGATGTGTGAGCTCTGAAGATGGCTCTGGGTTCCAATCTGGCCCTGCTGCTCACCATACTCAGTAATGAAAGTAACACCAACGACCTCATATGTTGTTTTGCATATCAAATGAAATAAATACATGGTAACTGGTAGCTCCTGTAATTAGTATGATGATAGAAAAGAAGTAAAATAGTTCCTGTTTTGGGGTGGCTTAAGCCAGGCATGGTGGCTCACACCTGTAATCCTAGCACTTTTTTGAGGACAAAGCAGGAGGATCCTTTGAAGTCAGGAGTTCAAGACCAACCTGAGCAAGAATGAGACCCTGTCTCTACAAGAAAAAATAAAAGAATGTTAGGCATGGTGGTGGCATGCGCCTATAGTCCCCACTACTTGGGAGGCTGAAGCAAGAAGATTGCTTGAGCCCAGGAGTTTAAGGTTGCTATGAGCTATGATGATGATGCTGAACTCTAGCCTTGGTAACCGAGCAAGACCCTATCTCAAAAAAATAAAAAAACAGCATTGAATAAATATAAAACATATGACATAAACTTGAAAAACATTCATACATCTAAATCCAAAAAATGTAAACTAAAATATTAATTAGGCTTGGCGCCTGTGGCTCAATCGGCTAAGGCGCCAGCCACATACACCTAAGGCGGCAGGTTTGAATCCAGCCCAGGCCGCCAAATAACAATGACAGCTACAACCAAAAAATAGCCAGGCGTTGTGGCGGGTGCCTGTGGTCCCAGCTACTTGGGAGGCTGAGGCAGGAGACTTGCTTGAGCCCAGGAGTTGGAGGTTGCTGTGAGCTGTGATGCCACAATACTCTACCCAAGGGGACAGCTTGAGGCTCTGTCTCCAAAAATAAATAAATAAATAAATAAAATAAAAAATATGTCATAATCATTTCATTTTGTTTTGCCTATGTCTAAAAGAATTCTTTTAATAAATACAGAATAAAAAATTCTAAGTGAACAGAAAGCATTTAGTTGTTTGATTGTAAGTATTTGTCTTTTCTTAGTGTAAAATAAAATAACAATGTGTCTTATAGTCATGGATGGCTTAGCTTCACTGAAATTTATACTTTTCTTAGACAGATGGCCATAAAGTTCATATACGATCTTAAATTCCACACAAACTTTCTGGCCATCCTGTATATACTTCAGTGTATTTTCCCATGCAATTAGTCTTGCCTGGAATCCTGTTCCCCTATCTATGCATAATAAAACTTTTTTTAATCTTTCAAATCCTAGAAGTACTATCACCTTTATTATAAGCCTCTCCTAATAGCACCAGCTAAAAATAATGTTCTTGGCTCGACTCCCATAGAACAGTGGTTTCGGAGCCAGCCACATGCACAGAGGATGGTGGGTTTAAACCTGGTGTGGGCCTACTAAACAACAATGACAACTGCAACAACAACAACAAATATCTGGGCATTGTGGTGGGCTCCTGTAGTCCCTTCCAGCTACTTAGGAGGCTGAAGCAAGAGAATAGCGTAAGCCCAAGAATTTGAGGTTGCTGTGAGCTGTGATGCCAACCACAGCACTCTACTGAGGGTGACATACTGAGACTCTGTCTCAAAATAAAAATAAAGAAGAAAGTGTTCCAGGCGAGACTTGAACTCACAACCTTGGCAACAATGTTATGTTACCATGTGCTAACCAATTGCACCACAGGAACACTTAATTATGTACTTTCTCAGCAGAGTATTTCAGTTGTTCATAGCCATGTGACCTCACCAGAAAGCTCCGCCTTCTGTTGCATATGCAAATTAAAATAAAACAATAGCTGTGCCTTGTGTTGGGCGCCTATAGTCCCAGCTACTTGGGAGGCTGAGGCAAGAGAATCACTTAAGCCCAAGAGGGTTGAGTTTTCTGTGAGCTATGATATCATAGCATTCTACCAAGGGCAACATAGTGAGACTCTGTCTCAAAAAAAAAAAAAGAGTGCTGCACGTGAGACTTGAACTCACAACCTTGGCAACAATATTGTTATGATATATATGCCATGCGCTAACCAATTGCGCTACAGGAGCACTGGTGGTAGACTTCCTCAGCAGAGTATTTCAGTTGTTCATAGCCACATGACCTCACCAAATAGTTCCACCTTCTGTTGCATATGCAAATAAAAATTAAAATAAAAAAATAGCTGGGCCCTGTGGTGGGGCCTATAGTCCCAGCTACTTGGGAGGCTGTAGCAAGAGAGTTGCGTAAGCCCAAGAGTTGGAGGTTGCTGTGAGCTGTGACACCACAGCACTCTACCAAGGGTGACATAGTGAGATTCTCTCTCTCAAAAAAAAAAAAAAAAAAAAAGGCTTGGCACCTGGGGCTCAAGTGGTAAAGTGCCAGCCACATACACCTAAGGTGGCAGGTTTGAATCCAACTCGGGCCTGCCAAACAACAATGACGGCTGCAACCAAAAAATAGTCGGGCGTTGTGGCAGTCACCTGTGGTTCCAGCTACTTGGGAGGCTGAGGCAGGAGACTCGCTTAAGCCCAGGAGTTGGAGGTTGCTGTGAGCTGTGATGCCACAGCCCTCTACTCAAGGGGACAGCTTGAGGCTCTGTCTCAAAAAAAAAAAAAAAAAAGAAAGTGCTCCAGGTGAGACTTGAACTCACAACCTTGGCAACAATATTGTTATGATATACATGCCATGCGCTAACCAATTGCACTACAGGAGCACTGGTGGTAGACTTCCTCAGCAGGATACTTCAGTTGTTCGTAGACACATGACCTCACCAGATAGCTCCACCTTCTGTTGCATATGCAAATAAAAATTAAAATAAAAAAATAGCAAGTGGGGGTTGTGCCTGTGGCTCAAGGAGCAGGGTCCTGGCCCCATATACCGGAGGTGGCGCTTCAAACCCGGCCCCGGCCAAAAACTGCAAAAAAAAAAAAACATATAGCAGGTCGTTGTGGTGGGCACCTGTAGTCCCCACTACTTGGGAGGCTGAAGCAAGAGAATTGCTTAAGCCCAAGAATTTGAGGTTGCTGTGAGCTGTGATGCCACTCACAACACTCTACTGAGGGTGCCATACTGAGATTCTGTCTCAAATGAAAAACAAAGAAGAAAGTGTTCTAGGTGAGACTTGAACTCACAACCTTGGTAAGGATATGTTATGATATCAATACCATGTGCTAACCAATTACACCACAAGAACACTTGGCTGTGCACTTCCTCAGCAGAGTACTTCAGTTGTTCATAGCCATGTGACCTCACCAGAAAGCTCCGCCTTCTGTTGCATATGCAAAGAAAAATTAAAATAAAAAATAGCTGAGCCGTTGCGCCGGTGCCTGTCGTCCCAGCTACTTGGGAGGCTGAGGCAAGAGAGTTGCTTAAGCCCAAGAGTTGGAGGTTTCTGTGAGCTGTGACACTACAACACTCCACCAAGGGTCTCAAAAATAAAATAAATAAAAATAATGTTCTTTCTTTGAATTCCTATATCATTTAATTCCATTTATGGTACTTATTACTTTCCTTATTTTACTAGAGTTATTTGTGTACGTGGCTTATCCTTTCTTCTAGTCTGTATTTTTATTCATATTTATATATCTCATAATGCTTTGATTTAGTAAATAAATATTTAGTTGATAATAGACACATGACAGGTGCTAGAAAGCTTCTCTTCCATTTCCAGTGTCCTCTCCTTTCCACCATTGAAATTGAACTAGATTGAAGTATTAATTCTCTTCTATTTATTTCTTTGGGTTAAGGATGAATCCCTACATGACTTACCTCTGTAAGCCCTCCCACCAGGAAACCTCATGGTAAATGAGTTTCTAAGATCTATTTGATAATGACTGGAGGTTCTATGAAACATAAAGATCTATGGAATAGGAAATGCTAAAGTGAGAAAAGGAAATCAAAAAAAGAGAGTCTCTGGGGGTGATGAGAGGAAGGCATGCTAAAGACCAGCTTTGCCCAGGGCTTTATGAAACCATTGGCTTAGCCTAGAATGTGATTTTATTGTTAGAGCACACATATTTCTCTGGAATTTCTCAGTTGTCTTTGAACTATCTCTTTTTCATTTTAAATTTTATGTAAATAATGCAAAAAATGAAAGGCAATTTTATTATTTTATTTTAATTTTATTTTTGGCATAGAATCTCACTTTGTTTCCCTTGCTAGAATGCTGTGGCATCATATCTCACAGCAACCTCAAACTCTTGGACTTAAATGATTCTCTTGCCTCAGCCTCCCAAGTAGCTAGAACTACAGGCACTGGCCACAGTGCCTGGCTACTTTTAGAGATGAGATCTCATTCTGGCTCAGGCTGGTCTTGAACTCATGTGCTCAGGCAATCCATCCACCTTCGTCTCCCAGAGTGCTAGAGGCATGAGCCACTGCACCCAGCCACAAAAAGCAGTTTTAGAAGAAAAAAAAAATCAGGGCGGATTTATATGGTATACTATCTTTCTTTCCTTTTTTTTTTTTTTTTGAGACAGAGCCTCATGCTGTCACCCTGGGTAGAGTCTAGCTCACAGCAACCCCCAATTCCTGGGCCCAAGCGATTCTCCTGCCTCCGCCTCCCAAGTAGCTGGGACCACAGGCACCCGCCACAATGCCCAGCTCTTTTTTGGTTGCAGCTGTCATTGTTTGGCGGCTGTGCTGGATTCGAACCTGCCAGCTCAAGTGTATGTGGCTGGCGCTTTAGCTGCTTGAGCCACAGGTGCCAAGCCTAGTATACTTTCTTTCAAATATTTTTGGTAGTTGTGCATTAATGTTCTTGCAGGGTTTTTACAGGTAATGAAATTATTCATATAATGTAAAGAGAAAGTAAATACATATGCGTAACATTTTCTTCATTTGAATCTGTTCCTTAGTATAATTCCCGCGAGTATAATTACTAGGTTGAAGGCTCTTGATGTGTCCAAATTGCTTTCTGTAGTGAACATCTCTTCCAAGCAGTCACCTGATGAATGGCATTGATTCCACCACCACCTATCAAGCATGAGCCCTCACTAGTCTTAGTCAAACTGAGTCAGCCATCCCTTTGCCATGCTGTTTGTTTGAGATAAACCAGGCCTTAATTATTTTGAATGTGGTATTCCCCTAGCCACAGAAATTGGTTCAGTAGTGGTCCCAGTAGTATGAAGCTTAGGATTTCTTTCCTGGTTATAGAAGGCAACATGCTTTTTCCCCCAGGATATTCAAGATGAAGGGAATAGCCTTGTTACTTTGGCAGCCATTTTGCAACAATGAGGGGTGGCAGCCTGAGGATGAAGCAGACACAAAGAGACAGGAAGGGCTGAAAGAATTACAAAATGTATGGTAGGTTAGACAGTGATAAATGCTACAGTTCAAGAAAAATAATGGCCAGTAATGAGGTTAGGTAGTGCTTGGTGGAGATGGTGCTATCTCATATAGGGTGGCAAAGGACATTTGAGCATATGGATAGCTGGGTGAACTGTATTTCAGGCAGAGGAAAATAGCAAACGCAAAGGCCCAGAATAAGGGGTGTGAATGGTAAGTTCATGGAACAGCATGAAGGTTAGCATGGTTGGAGCAGTGCGGTAGAGGAGATGAGGTCAGAGAGGAACTGGGAATCCAGATTATATAGATCTTGGTTGGTATCACAAGAGTTTTTGATTTTATTGTACTGAGGTTTACTTGTGTAGACAGTGTTATCAGAATGGTTCATCATGTCCTTAATTTCTTTTCCTGACACAGATCACCTTTTCAAAGATGTAATATATATATTATCTTTGTTTCTGCTCATTTTCAATTAACTTGATCTTCCATACCTAATATTAAAAGTTTACTCCATCTAGAAATTACAGTGTATAATATAAAGTATGACTTCAAACTATTTTTTCTCAAAGTGCTATAGTTATCCTAACATAGTAAATTATTATGCATAAATGATTTATTTCTGGACTGTTTTCCTTTTCTATTACTGTTCTTTATCTTTCTTTTTTAATCACTATGATGTCTTTCTTGATTATTAGTATTTTGTGATTTTTTTCCAATACTATTTGCTAAGGTAGATACTTTCTCCTTTTTCTTCCTTTGCAAAATATTCTTTTAATATTATCAACTAGTTTATTTCCCTCAATGAATTTTGGTATCATTTTGTTAAATGTCATAGCAAATATTGGGATTTAGATTAGAAAATTATCCTGGCTTGGCGGCTGTGGCTCAATTGGCTAAGGCACCAGCCACGTACGCCTAAGGTGGCGCGTTCGAATCCCCAGCCCGGGCCTGCCAAACAACAATGATGGCTGCAGCCAAAAAATGGCCGGGCATTGTGGCGGGCACCTGTGGTCCCAGCTACTTGGGAGGCGGAGGCAGGAGACTCGCCTGAGCCCAGGAGTTGGAGGTTGCTGTGAGCTGTGATGTCACAGCACTCTACCCAGGGGGACAGCTTGAGGCTCTGTCTCAAAAAAAAGAAAAGAAAAAGAAAATTATCCTAATTTGGTACATTATAATTGAGGAATGATCTGCTATAATAGGGAAAATATTTTTTTTTGAGATGGGGGTCTTGCTGTATTGTCCAGGCTGGTCTCAAACTCCTCGACTTGAGCAATCCTCCTGCCTCAGGCTCCCAAGTGGCTAAGATTACAGGCATGCACCACTGTGCCCAGCTCCAGGAAACTAATTTCAATGTGTTAATATATGTCTAACTGAATTCTTCCTTGGCTTAGAGATTTGTTCTAATGGTGCTTTTGTATTTTGTGGGAATAAATCACTATCAGTTTGATTAGATTGAAATTTGAGAATTTAAGGGTAGTGCCTGTGGCTCAAAAGGGTAGGGCACTGGACCTATATGCCGGAGGTGGCAGGTTCAAACCTAGCCCTGGCCAAAAAAAGAAAGAAAGAAAGAAAGGAAATTTGGGAATTTAAATTTTTTCAATAAATGTTTTATTTTAATTTCTGTGGAAGTTAGTGTCAGGGGAGGATGGAACAACCTAGTATGTAAAGTTGAGGATATTGTCATTTATTTACCTTACAAATATTTGTTGAATACCTGTCATGTGTGCTAAGTTCTGAGAGCACAACCATGAACAAAACATACAAAATCCCCACACTCTTGAATCTCACAGTCTAATCACAGAGTGTTTAATGAGCAATGATAACAATTAAATGCTTGCTCCCAGACTGCAGTGGATTTTACCGAGAAATACAAGAAGATTGCTTCTCCATAGTTTAGTGTACTTTCTGCTTGTTTTACTTGGATTTGATTTTGAATTTTTGCCATGGATAGCTAGGAATGACTTGTAATGATATTGAGTAATATACAGAATATAATGTGAACATGGAACTGTCATTGAAATTTGCTACCCCTGCACCTGGACTGCAGCTGTACCCATGAATCTTTATTCGGAGAGGAATGGGTTTCTTGTTTGCCCTTAGAAGAGTTTTGTAAACATATGCTCAGTGACCCATGTAATAATGTGAAAGTTGCATTAGGCTTATTGAACTCAAACAGGTTGGTATAATCTCCCTAATTATTTTTGATATTTGATTTGATTCTTCAGTTTGATAGTCTTCATTGACTATTTTTATCTGCGTAGATACTGGAGGGGCATTGAAAACAAAGGACAAAATCTGAAAGCAAATAATAAAAGCCTTTATGGAAGGGACGTGAAGGACAGACAGTATCATTGTGTAATGACAACTAATATGAAAACACTAAGATGATTGGGAGAAGATGGCAAGGATGTACAAAGTAAGGTAATTAAGATTTTATAAACTTCTAGATCACTGATGAGATTGGACTCAGTTTAGAAATTAATTAGAACATACTCAGTGGTCTGAAAAAATTCCTTTTGGCATGAGTCTAAATCTGAACAGTTTGAATTTCTGAAAAACAACAGTTGTGGTAGAACAGCTGTTATTTTATATCTGAGAATCTCTACAGAACAAACCCTGTGCCCTGGATTTGGCTGTGTTTCATTAGTAGGGCTGAAGCTCCTGGAAGAAAAAGCAATCTGAGTCTTGGGATGGGAAAGAATATTGAGCCTTGACACTCTGGTACTTTTCACAGCAGCTTGCAAAAGGGCATTTTGAAGGGAGGGGATGTTTGAGGAGTCTATCAGAAGAGTCAAAGAAGAAGGAAAGAGGGGAGGGAATCAGCAGTGGAACTGCCTGTGACAAAAGGACAAGCAATCTCGGATCAGTACAGAGAAGCATGAAAAGAGGAAGCAACTGTGGGGATCTGGAAGAGAAAGCTGAATTTATTAACATACAGTAACTGCTAACAGCGTATCAACCCCCTTGCCCTTACTAGCCCATTTACCTTTCACAGCCCCTCTATGAGATAGTTACTTTTTAGAAATATATATATATTTTTTTTTAATTGAGACAGAGTCTCACTTTGTGGCCCTCAGTAAAGTGCTGTGGCATCATAGCTCATAGCAACCCCCAGCTCTTGAGCTGGAGCGATTCTCTTGCCTCAGCTTCCCAAGTAGGATATAGTTACTTTTATTACTCTATTTTACAAATAAGAAAACTAGGGTACAGAGAACTGGAGCAATGTACCTGAACTTACTCAGTGACAAAGCTTGCTTACTTACTTAACTCAGTTCCTGATGGTCTGTTGTTGAGTTCATTTTCTTAACCATTACGCTTCATGGTCTTTTTCAAGCCTTATGAAGAGAGCTAGAGCAGCATTTTGACATCATCCCAAGGCCAAAATTTTTCTTTTGTTGTAGTTATTATTATTCTGTGTTTAGCATACAGAGATTTCTTTTGTGAAATGAGGTGCTTTGAGCCTCTTGGGGTTCCTCCTTGTACAAAGGCTGATTTTGCTTTTTTTTTTTTAGTTTTCTCAGGCCAAACAGTGTAGAAAGGTCGAATCTTTATATTTCTTTCTTTTTTTTTTTTGAGACAGAGCCTCAAGCTGTCACCCTGGGTAGAGTGCTGTGGCATCACAGCTCATAGCAACTTCCAACTCCTGGGCTCAAATGAGTCTCCTGCCTCAGCCTCCCAGGTAGCTGGGACCACAGGTTCCTGCCACAATGTCTGGCTATTTTTTTTTTTTTGGTTGCAGCCATCATTGTTGTTTGGCAGGCCCAGGCTGGATTCGAACCCACCACCACAGGTGTATGTGGCTGACACCTTAGCCACTTGAGCCACAGGTGCTGAGCTGAATCTTTATATTTCTGAGCCAATTGCAATATTAAATCCATAATCTAGGCTAGCACACACTTTTGATTCTCCATGTATTTTATGTGAGAATCACCGCTGACCTTAGAAGCCCATTGTGCGCAGGGAGAATGACTGTCTTAGGGTGATTTAAACAAGCTTCTATAGCATCCATCAGTATAAAATTAGGCTTGTAAAGCAAATTAAAAGGGTGGGAACGTTAGAGTGATTAGAAAAAAAGGGAAATAGGTCTTCAGAATAGAAAAGCTTGAGAGAAGATGGAGAAAGCAGAATCAAAACACACAAAGTCTTTTGGATTACATTCCCTTCTTTTAGGAGAATAGAGCCGAGATGTGCTGGAGAGGTCTAGGGAGCCAAATACAAGGGTCTTAGTGTATTCTGGTGAGCTCTGGCCTGAAGTTATCAGGTGAGAAAATGAAACTATATAATTTTCTGTACTTTGGACAGGGTTTGCAGAAGCTCTCCCTACTATACTTTGAGGTTTCCTTCTAAGGTTATCATGTAAAATATGTAATATTAATAAAAATCCCCCAAAGATTTTTGTCATAGGCAACTTAGATTCACTGCATCTCTGGAGTTATTTTTCCCCCCAAGGATGTGGTGCAAAATAATAATAATAATAAAGGGGCAGTGCCTGTGGCTCAAAGGAGTAGGGAGCTGGCCCCATATGCCAGAGGTGGAGGGTTCAAACCCAGCCCCAGCCAAAAACTGCAAAAAATAAAATAAAATAAAATGACTCATGATAGGACAGTACCTGTGGCTCAAGGAGTAGGGTGCCGGCCCCATATGCCAGAGGTGGTGGGTTCAAACCCAGCCCTGGCCAAAAAAAAAAGACTCATGATAGTTGATTTATTTATTTATTTTTTGAGACGGAGCCTCAAGCTGTTGCCCTGGGTAGAGTGCTGTGGTATCACAGTTCACAGCAACCTCCAACTCCCAGGCTTAAGCAATTCTCTTGCCTCAGCCTCTGAAGTAGCTGGGACTACAGGCACCTGCCACAACGCTGGTCTATTTTTGGTGGTAGTTGTCATTGTTGTTTGGTGGGCCCAAGCTAGATTTGAACCCACCAACTCTGTTGTTTGTGGCTGGTGCCTTAGCTGCTTGAGCTACAGGCGCTGAGCCATCTTTTTTTTTTTTTTTTGAGACAGAATCTCACTTTGTCACCCTCAGTAGAGTATCATGGCATCACAGCTCACAGGAACCTTAAACTCTTGGGCTTAAGCAATTCTCTTGCCTCAGCCTCTCAAGTAGCTAGGACTACAGCTGCCTGCCACAACACCACAACACTTAGCTATTTTTTTTTTTTTTTTTTAGAGACAGAGGTCTCACTCTTGCTCAGGCTGGTCTCAAACTCATGAGCATAGGTCATCCACCTGCCTCAGCCTCCCAAGCTCTGGGATTACAGGCATGAGCCACCACGCCCAGCCCCAATGGTTGATATCTTTAGTATTTACTATTCCATCTATGAACATGGCATGTTTATTTATTAAATTCATCTTTTATATCTGCTGAAAGGAAAATTTCTACCTTTGTTAATTAAATCAAACCTAGAACCTTAACTCTTGTCCCCTACAATTGTCTGCTGCTAGGGGTCTGTTGGAGTAGCTAGTAGTTGAGAGTATGGAGTTTGGAGTTAGAATTGCAATTCTATTCTAGTTCTGCCATTTTCCTTACTGTGTGGTTTTGGATAAATCACTACACCTCTCTTAGATTCATTTTTCAAATCTGTAAGTCGGGGTTAATAAAAGTGCCTACCTCACCAGATTGGTGATAGAGTTGACTGAGCTAATGTATATAAAGCAGTGCTGGGTGGTGCCTGTGGCTCAAGAAATAGGGCGCCAGCCCCATATACCAGAGGTGGCAGGTTCAAACCCAGCCCTGGCCAAAAACTGCCCCCAAAATAAATAAATTAATTTTTTAAAAAAAGCAGTGCTGTTCCTGGCTCAAGAGCTCAATTATTGGCTCGGCGCCTATGGCTCAATCGGCTAAGGCACCAGACACGTACACCTAAAGTGGCGAGTTTGAATCCCTAGCCCAGGCCCGCCAAACAACAATGATGGCTGCAACCAAAAAAAAAATGGCCAGGCGTTGTGGCGGGCGCCTGTGGTCCCAGCTACTTGGGAGGCTGAGGCAGGAGACTCGCTTGAGCCCAGGAGTTGGAGGTTGCTATGAGCTGTGATGCC
>CAUYQV010067101.1:0-13045 GCA_963574575.1 Galagoides demidoff
TTTGAGATGGAGCCTCAAGCTATCCCCCTGGGTAGAGTGCCATGGCATCACAGCTCATAGCAACCTCCAACTCCTGGGCTCAAGCGAGTCTCCTGCCTCCGCCTCCCAAGTAGCTGGGACCACAGGCGCCGGCCACAACGCTCGGCCGTTTTTTGGTTGCAGCCATCATTGTTGTTTGGCGGGCCCGGGCTGGGGATTCGAACCCGCCACCTTAGGTGTATGTGGCTGGAGCCTTAGCCCATTGAGCCACAGGCGCCGAGCCTGAAATTTTAAATTAATTAATTTTACAAAGAATATTTTTAAATGTCTTGACGATAACTAAAGATGCACATCCAGATAAGTTCAGAGTTATTTTCTTCTTATCAATTCATCCAAATTCTATTATGCTATTTAAATCCCCTAATTTTCCATTTTGATAAAGTACTAATTACGAGTGTATACAGATGGATACATACACACACACTATAGTATCCCATTTCATAATTTGTATATTGATTGAGGTAATAAGCAGTAAAATATATTTTCTTACAATAGAATGGTTTTTTACTCTCTAAGCCACACATTCTTAAATTTTAGTGTATACAGGGTGTCCGTAAAGTTGGTGTGGTATTTAAAATAGTTGTCTAGAAATCAAGTACTATGTGACTTTAAGCACAGATTCCCAGACTCATTCCTGAAGTAATGATTTAGTAGATTTAGGGAGAAACTCAGGAATCACAGTTTTGAGATATTTGCAGATAATTCTGGTAAAATCAAAATATATAAGGACGCAGCTTAATCACCAGAATTTTTAACACTTCCCAAGTAATTCTATATGGTTGCAAAGTTGAGCACTGCTGCTGTGTAGTCCAGCAGGGACCAGACTTAAAAAGAGCATGCACATTATCTGGAGATCATTTATAGTGCCTTTAGAGGGGGGCCCAAGATTCTACACTTCCAGCAATCTCCTGGGGATGTTGATTCTGCTGGTGATGAGAAGCACTGCTCTCACTCCACTAGCCCCCCTCCTCTGCCCCGTGGTTTTGCACATGGGCAAATTTCAACTGAAGGACCTACCACAGGATTGTGACCTCTTGCCCAGCTGACCTTGGCCAAAGATAACAATCTTTCCAAGAAGTTCTTCCTGTCTCTGAAGAGCAAGAAGAACTTCTAAGCCAGGTCAAAATTGAGGAAAAAAAAAAATGCATACACATACACAGTCTGAAAATTAAGTTTGTGAACTTGTCACCGTGACCTTACGTTGGCAGCACTGTCCAAACTGTAAGGTTTCCTAACCGTGGCCTATCAGTGTCTCACAGCTGTGTTTGTATTGATGTGTGTCAGTATCATGCTGAGAGACATTCATCATTTCTGCTATGTGTGTGAGTGTCATTGTGAGTGTGTCAGAGCTTGAATTAGAGCAATGAACGAACATTGAATTTGTTGTTATTGTTTATGTCCCATTAAACTTGGGAAAAGTGGAAGAAGTGAAATCAGGGGCATGTGAGGACAAGTTTATGGAGATAATGCCTTGAAGAAATAGCAGGATACCAATGAACATTTATCTGAGGGGAGAGAAAGTATTACTGATGAAGAGAGATCAGGGCATGAGCATAACTGATGAAAACCTTGCAAAGATTCTTCAAATTATACATCAAAATTGTTGATGGTCTGTGAGAAGCATAACAGACCCAGTAAACATCAATAGAAAAATGGTTAGGAAAATCATAACTGAAAATCTTGGCATGAGAAAGGTGTGTGCAGAAATGGTCCTGAAAGAGCTCACCCATGAGCAAAACAAAAGAGAGTCAAAGTCTGCCAAGTTGTTTTGGAGAGATAATGTCTTGGGTTGTGTTATCACTGGTGATGAAACATTGTGTACCAATATAAAACCCTGAGACAAAGCATCAAAGTGCACAATGGAATTCAGCCAGTTCCCTACGACCAAAAAAAGTTCTTTCAATCCAAATCAAGAGTCAAAATAATGTTGCTCAACTTCTTTAACATCAACATGATAATTCATTATGAATTTGCACCCCTTGGACAAGTAACCAAGTCTTTTATTTGCATGTGCTAAAAAGCCTGAGTGAAAAGTTAAACAAAAACAACCTGAACTTTTCACCAACACCTCATAGCTCTTGCATCACAATAATGCACCAGCTCATATCGCACTGTCTGAGGGCGATGTTAGCCAGGAGACCAATACCTGCATTGGAGCACCTCCCTGCTCACCTGATCTTGCCAACAGTGACTTTTTAATGTACTGACAGATAAAGGAGATACTGAAAGGGAGACCTTTTGATAACATGCAGAACATCCAGGTTAATAACACCACACATCTGGTGGACATTCCAGAGAAAGAGTTACAAAACTGCTTTGAAGGGTGAAGTAGGTACTGGCATCGGTGCCTAGCTTCCCAAGGGGAGTAATTCCAAGATGGTTGTAGTGATGGTCAGCAATGAGGTGCACATCACTTTTCCTAGGATGAGGTTATAAACTTAATTGTCAAACCTTTTATCTCCACATACATGCACACAATTTTATATATACACATATATAACATAAGTATATAATTGTATATATAATTTTTGATGATTCCTACTTAACTCCTCTGGACATAGAATAATTGGTTATTTTAGAAAGTATTTAGATAAACATCACTAACCTGTTGATTCTTTGCCATAAGGAGGAGACCCATCATTTATCATTTCTCCAGTCCACCTTCCTAATATGTAGAAAGTTTGGCTTTAGCACCACTGCAGATAACTCCACACCCAAGTTCAGAACTTATCAGAAAATGCTGACTCCTTAGGCGGCAGCTCTGTTTGCTCCTTTCTAGAAGTGCAGTCCTAAATCTGTGTTATTAGTCAGTCCAGCTTTCTTCTTTCCTAAAACTGAATTGCAGGGATATTGATTTTAGCTCTCTTCTCTATTTAACTTTTGTCCTCTTTCTAATTTCAACTGCCACATTTCTTGATTGTTGCTAAAATCTACAAACCACAGAGTGTAATGTATTTCATTAATATAGACACAAACATTGGATAGTTTACATTGCCATGATTTTTAATTACAAACCTGCTCACAGAATCTTCCATTGCCTTTCTCTATTATTTTCTTCTAGCACATTTAACATTTTATTAACAATACAGCTTCTAATTTATTTGATTATTATTTGTCTCCTTAATTCTTATGAGATTTAAGACCATAAGCTCCATGATGGCAGAGTTTTTGTTTCTTTTATTCAAAGCTGTAACCCAGTAAGCAATGCCTGTCACAGAATTGACCCTCAGAAAATGTGCTGACCAAAAGATGAATGGATGTTCTAGACTAATTTGTATGGTCTGTGTGCTAGCATTGAGGCAAGTACTAGATAATGGTAGATTTCCCTTCATTAAAAAATGATCCAATGTGACTGTGTAAGATTTATGCATGTTTCAAATTTACATTCATCCATTTAATTTGCATGAAAATAAATTAAATGCATCCAATAATTTATAATTGTGATGTACCTCTTAAGAGTCAGGCACTGTGCTAGTCCTAGGCATGTTGATAAGACCCAGTTCTTCTGCATAAAATACTTAGTCCAGTGATGGGGAGCCACAGGCAGGAAATATGCAGTTACTGTGCCTGGAGTTTGCACTCACAGGAGAAGTACTCAGAATGATGTGAATGCAGAGGCAGTAACTGCTCACTTAACTCAGAGGGATCAAGGGATGTTTCCTAGAAGAGAAGAATCCTGAGCTATACATTGAAGGATAGCCTGAATTTAGACCAATGGAAGCGGGACCAGTAGCCCCTAAGAGGGTACGCTGTGTGTAAAAGCACAGAGATATGATGTGCGAATTTCTGACACCTTCCAGCCCCACCGTAGTTTTGTCTAACTTGACAATGAGCTGGTGTAAGTGTAAAAAGGAGCAACTTCATATATGGTTGTACAAGGAGTTTGAACGCTGGTCCAAGGACAGTGGGAACCTGTTAAAATATTTTGAGAATGGGAGAGACAGATTTATTGGTGCTATATTTTGAGTGTTGCATTTCATTTTTCATTACTTTAAATAGAAAACAATGATATCAGCTCTTTAAAACACGTGGAATAAACTGATTATTTGCTATTGAGTTGTTTGAGTTCCTTATATAGTCTGCAGATTAACCCCTTGTCAGATGCACAGTTTACAAATATGTTCTTCCATCCTGTGGTTGTTTCTAACGATATCGATTGTTTCCTTTGATGTACAGAAGCTTTTTAATTTATTATAGCATCATTTGTTTATTTCTGTTTTTGTTACTTGTGCTTTTGAGGTCATAGCCAAAGATCCAAACAGACCTTTCTCAAAAGGAGACATACAAATAGTCAACAGGTATATGAAACAATGCTCAACATCACGCATCATCAGAAAAAGCAAATCAGAACTACAGTGAGGTATCACCTCCCCTGAGTTAGAGTAGCTATTATCAAAAACACACAGAAATAACAAATGGTAGCAAAAACGTGGAGAGAAAGAACTCTTACACACTCCTGATGAGAATGTAAACCAGTACGGTCATTATAGACAATGGTATGAAGCTCCTTTAAGATATTAAAAGTAGAACAACGGTATGATCCAAACAATCTCACTCTTGGTATTTACCCCAAGCAATAAAATCTATATGTCATATTTGTTGCAGAATTATTCACAATAGCCAAGATAGAGAATGAACCTTAGTGTCTATCAGTGGATAAATGGATTAAAAAATGTGGTATAAATGTACCCCATGTTGGCATCAATGTACACAGAAATCAATTAATAAAAAAAAATAAAAATAAAAAAATAAAAAATAAAAAAAAAGTGGTATAATTACATAATGGAATATTATTTTTTCCATAAAAAGAATATGTCATTTGTAACCACATGGATAAGGGAGGAAGATACTATGTCACATGAAATAAGTTAAGGCACAGAAAGACAAATAGTGCATAATGTTACTCATATGTGGAGTAAATAGAGAGCAGCACAGTGATTAGGAGTGGCTGGGGGAGAGAGGGGAAAAAGGAAAGGGTGAGGTGCTCAGTGGGTACAGAGTTACAGTTAGACAGGGCACCATGCGTTGTGATGCTCCAGCGCACAGTAAGGGGCTGTGGTTAGTCATAAGGCTTACTGGGAAAGAGGTGGAAGAAAGGATTTTCTCAGCACAGAAAGAATGATGCATTTCTGGGGGGATGGACTTGCTAATTAACCTCATTTGATTCCTCTGCATTGTAAACATGTATGAAACATCATACCCTACCCCAGAATTATGTATAATTGCTATGTATCACCAAAATAAATTATTAAAAATTTATTTTATTAAATAAATTAATAAAAATAAATTATTAAAAAAGAAGAAAGACACATGAAAATTAAAGACAGGCAAAAAATACATGCCACGGAGATAGTAAGTTACATGCCACAGAGACAGTAAGCTTTTGGTGAAACTGAAGGGAAAGAGTAAGACACTTAAAATGTCACGCTGAAAATATTCAAAAACTCAGATAAAGAACTTAGACCCAAATAAAGTTGAATGAGTGAATTTGGGCAAGTGTGTATCTGGTGTGTACAGTGTGTATCCAACCCCAGACTCTCAGGGGTTCTGTATTGCACAATTAGATGGGTGAATTTATTTCAGTTTCAGGTTTAGGGAAAGGGCAGACTTGCTAGAAATACACAGAGACGTGTTCTCCTGTCTCTCATCTGTGACCCAACAGGAAAGCCCACCTTTCGCTTCTACTCTTTTTAGAAAATCCAATTCAAAGGTAACGATTTAAAATAATGACAATGACATTCTTATTTGGGCAACATTGGGAGCCTTTCATGTCAGAGGTAAAATATTAGAGCCTTTCATTTTAGAGGCAAAATACTAGATGTTAATCACTATTTTTTTCTGCAAAAACTTTGTGCCTTCTGTACAGATCATTGGTAATTGTGGCTAAAATCAAATAGGTGACGTCACTTCTTCACTGAAGCTGCCTCTTACCATTCTACCTAAAATGTGACACCTTCCTTCTATTTCTACTTACTGCTCATCTCACATTTATCATTTATTGCCTGCTGATTGATTTTCCAATGGGATTACACGCACCAGGAAGGAAAAAACCTTACTCTTTTATCCTTGGTACCAAGATCAGTGTCTCCTGTTACATAGCTGGTACCTATTTCTTAAAGGAAGGAAAGAAAGACAGAAGGAAGGAAGGACAGGAGAAAGGGACAGAGGGCAGAAAGGAAGGATCGATGCATTCTTTGACCTTCTCCACCTCTTCTCTGTCCTCTCAGTGAGCGACACTATAATCTGCCCAAAAGCATCAGGTAGGACTTCAGCTATTATCCTTACCACTTCTCACATCCCACGGATCCAACCAACATCTGGTCTTTTCCAGCCTGCCTTCTAACTTTATCTCACATAGGTTTTCATCCGTTCCTCCCACAGTGCATGTCATCCTCATCTGTCACCTGCCTTATGGCCACCTCATCATACTCCTTTCTCCACAAAAATAATGCTGTATACCGTGAGAATATGATCTCTCTAAATACAAACTTGTCATATTGCTGGCACGTGAAAATCCTCTTTTACAGTTTTCATCTCCTTGAGGACTCGATTAAGCCTGCATGTGGCGTGATCTACGTGGGATTCGGGTGCTGTGTCATCTCCACTCCTTACTTACCTCCAGCCGTCTGCGGCCAGGCTGCAGTCACTGAGACTGCAGTGGTTCATTATCCCCGAGACTTCATGTTTTCTGTCTGTTATATTTAAGTTGACTTTTTTGCCTGTCTAGATCTCTTGACCTTCAGAAATCAAGATGTCATCTCTTCCAAGTAATTTTTGGCTCTTACCAGTTCACTTCCAATGTCTCTCTCATCAGTTTCCACAACACACTCTCTGCTCCTGACACTCCAATTACACAACTCATTACATCATTGAATAATGTCAAACTCCAGACTCTTTGATGGCAGGCTCTACGCCTATGTTACTCTCTGAGATATTCCCAGTGACAGGCACTTACATACACAAATCCTTTGTAAAAAGAATAGTTAATGTTCTTCTCTGGATTAAAGACCAGTCATTTATGCATAAGCCAGCGCTTCTTCCTTCCACTCGGGCAGTCAAATTCCTGCCATTCCATAAAGAATTTTACTTCTTCTTGTCACCTTCACAAAATGTCAACACACACACACACATAAAAAATAGTAACAATTAAATTATTTCAAAACATTTGTCATGGCTATAAACACTGAAATCTCTTTAATGTATTTCAAACATATCCACCTTACGGCCTATGTAGATAAGTTGCCCTTTAATGAGCAGTGGAAATTTTTCACACACGTTTGGTAAAAAGGTCACCTATTTTCAGCTAGCTTCTTTCTGTGTGATAACTGGGTGACATTTCTCATCCGATTGTGATCAATAAACATGCATATTTTAACTCGCAAGTCCATTCTTTCCAAAAGTAGCATGCATAGCCTCTTATTTTATAACTAGATGATATTTAGTACAGAATAAATACACTAATTCTTTTTCTCAGGCTTTTTGAGCTTGGGAGAAGTGTAATTGGTAGAACAAAAGACAGAAATTGGCTACACTGTGGTTGAGAATCAGCAGTCAAAAAGTACATCTGGAATAGATAGACTTTAATCTCACACGCTTAAGGAATGATTACGCTGATTGCTTTAATACTGCCATAATTAACGTATATTTTATTATTTGTCCTTTATATGGAGTGAGCGGAAGTGCTCTAAAAATCAATACAGAGTAAACAACGGCATTAA
The DNA here is from genome assembly GCA_963574575.1 of Galagoides demidoff. NCBI lineage: Eukaryota > Metazoa > Chordata > Mammalia > Primates > Galagidae > Galagoides > Galagoides demidoff. Next base: position 7,758 of record CAUYQV010067101.1, read on the forward strand.
TTCTGGCAAGTATTTCCCTCACAGATATTTCGAAGCAATCTTCCCTGGAACCATAATCCTCCCAAGGAAATTGCAGTTCCTGCAGAAACATAGTTTGGGTCATCTGGGTCCAGGTCTTCGGATTTTTCTAAAAGCGTTCGTAAGGCACAAATGACATTCTAAATAGGTTATCAGGAAAAGAAGTGATTTCTAATGTGGATCCACCAGACATAATGCTTTTCATCAGTGTCCCCAAAGGCACACATCTGAAAGGAGGAGAGAAAAATAATACAAAGAAAAATATTGTGACTAGTGTCTAAGGGGGAATATAATATAAAAATAATAAATATCTCTTGTGAGAGAGAAAAAAAAAACAAGAAGAGTAAACAGGTTTAATATCCCACATCTCTGTCTCTATTTAGATGTATAATTGAACCTTGGGATCTTTTTTTCTCTACTGGATGCCAAACCATTTTGCGGTTTAAAATACTTGGAGAAAAAGAGCAGGTCTTTCATGCTCTGGCAGGCAGCATGGAAAGAGGACCACAGCCCGGAGTGAAGCAGCAGCACGTGGGAACAGTTAACACAAAACCTTTTAGATGAAGGAATGGAAGCTTCACACTGATTCCTTCAACAAAGTACAGCTGGTTAGTGTGACGGTGCTTTATCCTGCCCTTGGTCTTGAACAACATATCAGCTTAGGAAGCTGCAGGCTATCTCCCACCTTCATTTCCTTCTGGGTCTCTTTTAGTCCAGTATCTACAGACTTTTTTTATCCAACCCTCATGACTAAGTAGCCAGGCACCTGTCCACATAGAGTCTCTTTATTTTCTTGGTTTCTGTCTCTGAGCCTCTGTAGTAGTTTCCTACTTAAGAAGTTTGGCTAATTGGGTTTGAACAGAAGCAGGATAGTGAACATATTTTGATTCCCGAAGTGGTTCATGTCATCTATGGAGAAATCAGCATCAGCTTTTCCTCATTTTAAGCAGAGCAGACTCCTCTGCTTCCCCGTAGAGAGCCAGGTGCTCTGGTACCTTTCTGCAGTCAGAATCTCCGTCCGCGGACCTCTCCAATGTCCCATTTTTACAACTTGCTGTTCATGTTTACTGAAAGACCATTTATTTTCTTTCCATGAGCCTATGCTGAAGACAAAAAGTAGGGCCTATTTTCCTATTTGGTTTGCTTTACAAACCATTAAATCTTGCCAGAGTTGGTAAAAAAAAAAAAAAAAAAAAAAACTTCAATCTCAAGGATTGGAAGAAAGAGTGACTCTGCTAGTGTCACACTTGTAGAAATGCTTCACAAATCTGTATTCCAAGTGGAAATTCCAGAATTAACTGCAAGTTATTTCACCTAAAGCCAATACTGATGAATATAACGATGTCTTCAAAACTCAGGCTTGAGTTTTGTGAATAAATCACTTACTGAATAGAGGAGAATTGTTGAAGCGATGTAGAAATAGAAAGTAGAATTTCCCAAGGTCCTGGAGTTACTCATTTAAATCTGACAAGACCTGTTATGTCGGTGGCTCATGCCTGTAATCCCAGAACTCTGGGAGGCTGAGGCAGGAGGATTGCCTGAGCTCAGGAGTTGAAGACCAGCCTGAGCAAGGGTGAGACTCCGTCTCTGCTAGGAATAGAAAGACCAGCTGGGCATGGTCGTAGGTGCCTACAGTCCCAGTTAATGGGGGGTCTGGGGCAAGAGGATCACTTGAACCCAAGCAGATATATAAGAAGATAAATTAAGAAGCATATAAGAATTTTCTGCAAGAAGTATAAAGTTTATAAATCAAACAAATTCATACTTCTAGAGAAACTTTATAATTTTTAAAAGTGGTGCTTTCACATATGAAGATATCATCTCATCTTGGGGTAGACTGAGCCAGAAGTTAAAAAATTTGGACCAAACATTTTATTGTACAGATGTTTTTTTTTAAGTGATAATCACATCATAGTTTTAGTGCAGAAAAATGCAATAAGGGCTGTACCAATACACAATTTTCATGATCATCATAAAAAGCAATATGATCTAATTTACAATAAAACAGAAGAATTGCCGAAACAGAAGGAATGCTGCTGAAAGCTGCTTCTTTTCAAAAGCATCTCCCTGATGCTCTCTGACAAAATCTTAATATTATTTTCATACTTTAAATCAGGGGTCCTCAAACTTTATAAACAGGGGGCCAGTTCACTGTCCCTCAGACTATGAGGGCCAGACTGCAGGCCCTGGGACGAGTTGGCTGCTAAGCAGGACAGGCAGTGGTAGCAAAAAGACCCGGCTGGCTGGATAAATGCCCTAGGCAGGCTGCATGTGGCCCACGGGCCGTAGTTTGAGGACACTTACTTTAAATTGTAGTGTTGAAGGCCCTTGTGTTAGAAACTCAATGGGAACTTTCTTACTAGTCAACATTTAACCATGATCTGCTTTTATCTGATTGGCTGGGGACTGAGAAATTTGGACTGACCCACTCTGTCCCTCAAGTGTTAGGAAAAAGGAGCCAGGTCTATGCCATAACGTAATTAAAGGGGGAGAGACCCGAGTAGGAGCCAGAGCTTGTCCCAAACTTGATGCTGCAGAGGCAGCAGGAGGAAGGGGTCAGGAGAGCCCTCCATGGGGCTGGGGAGACTGCAGAAGTGTTTGAAGCCTGATTTGTATATTTGAGTCAATTTCTCTATTCCCTTTGCAGCTAGCCTTTTTTTTTTTTAATAAGAGCAAGTGTAGGAAATTTTGAAAGCTGTGTAAAATTTTCCACCAATGTGAGGCCAATCCAGTGTAGGCAATTTCTATGCATGCAGGTTACATATAAGATGTTACCAGGACTGGAGTGCACCACATGATAGGAGAAAATTCTAATTATCTATCAAAAATGAACGAAGTATCCATGCACACGCACACACAGAAAAAAGTATAATCCACATAGACGTACACTATTTCCACTAGGGCTACGGTACAATGTAGAATGTTCTTATTTATGTTATCATTTAAGTCTGCCTAAACATCTAGGGTTAAATTCTGATTAACATGTGTGTATATGTCCTTTTTACTATCATTAATAGTTTAAAACTGAGAAAATGCGATTGTGTGTCTGTGTGTGTGTGTGTGTGTGTGTGTGTGTGTGTGTGTGTGTGTGTGAGATATCACACAGGAAAAAGAGAATGAGCATTCTCCCCCAGGCTCTGTTCCCTCAGGCTGAGCTAAACTCAGGGATGAGAAAGGCCAGCAAGGCGCTGGTAAAACATGCTCTATTTCGCAGAGGACTAGAGAAGAGGAGAAACATTCATACGAAATAAATTGGGTGGCAATAGAGGAGAGTCAGAGACTTCTTTGGTTCTTTGTGTTTAAAAGGTTTAAAATATACATTTTTATATATATCTTGGTTGGCTACTTTGCAAATTAAATGAAATAGAGTATGAGAAACATCCATCGTAGAGCCCGATGAGTAACAATTTCTCAAGGAAAAAAATAATAATTGTTTTATTTTTCTGTTGCTTTTCCCATCCTTAATAGGGTCACCAGGTAGCATGTTCAAAACTGTAAAGTAAAATGTGAAAAGCATAATGATGTAGTGGTTAAAAAAATGGCTTTTGCAGCTCAACACATGGAAATTTCAATGAGACTCTACCACTTACTACCTGTGTAGCTGTAGGCAATTTACTATTTTAATACCCGGGTTTTCTTTTCTAGTATTATACGGACAATAAACGTACAGGTTGCTGTATAATGAGATACCATAATAAATGTGCTTAACAAAGTGTCTGGCTTACAGCAGGCACACTATGGTTACGAACGTTATCATTATTCTATCAACGGGATGGCTCGGGTCCCCATATTTCACTGGCTTTCTCCTTGTGCCTGATTCCAGCTACAATCTTCTCCTTAAAGGTCTCTAATAATTTCAAGATAAGAAAGCCCCTATCTATCCAGAGGACAGAAAACTAACATTTACTGAGGGCAGCCCAAATGTCTAGGCCTGAGATAATAAAATTGGAACTTATTATTCATCAAATACCACCTTTATGATGGCTCAAGACCCCTATTTTGATTGCTGCCCTGGAGTCACTGCCGTCTCCCCTGGAGGTCTGTGAAGCTCCCAAGGTGCTCACTTTGTGCTCCTGGAAACAAGATTCTTGGGTTTCCCTCTCTGACCTCCTGCCACCCGCCAGGCAAGACCCCAGCTGCTGATGGCTCTTGGGAGATCTCAACTCCTCTGGGCAAAGCTGTCACACAATTATAGCTACTGGGAAATGATACTATCCTTCTTTTTATTGCTTTTTGCTTACAGCTTGAGCCTGACCTTTTCATGAAAGCCACACAACACTGAAGATCAAACAGATTTTTTTTTTAATATATAAAGAAAGAATAGTAAGCATGTGGGACACAGAAGCCACCATGGGTGCTGGGCAATGTGTCATCTCTCAAGCTCACAGGCCTGGTACCTGAATGCTTCATCCACGTGAATCCCCAGTTACCTTTGATAAAGGGGCCAGTGTTTTTTTTTTTTTTTTTCTCACGAGTCTGCATTTAAGTAGGTCTTCCGGCACAGAGGGCAGGGCGCTTCTCCAGGGTCAGAGACAAAAGCTCACAACTATCATAGGCTTTGGTTATGGAAATCACATTTCATTCTCAGGTTCTAACTATTATAGATACTATGAGAATCTCCACTTATTTCAATTATAAAATTTCTTCCTCTTCTCTACTCTCTAAGCTATACCTAAGAGAAAAATTCAAGGAAAATGATCCTACATAAATTCAATTTGCATTAGTAGGCCTTAACACCTTGTGCAAATTCTCATTAGTTTCATCCAGTAAGTTGTACTGAGCCGAACAAAGTCCTCAGTTCATTCTTGTCTGCAGCTAAAGGGCACCGTGGGGTCCTCTGACCTCCTTAGTAATCCTCAAGGGTCTTTGTTTCTAAAAAAAAAAAACAACAACTGCAGGAACAAACATGGATCTTCTTCCCAAGAAGGTGCTGAACAAATCTGGCTACAAATTTGTACACATACAAAGAAAAAAATTCAAAGAAAAGAACAACCTGAAAAATAAAAAAGCTCTAATTGCTAACACAACAATTAGTTTCTTATTCTTATGCATTAAAAAAAAAAAAGGCTGACATTCAGCACAAAGTGAAAAAATCTATCCCAAAAGTAACTTGTGAATCCAACTGCAACCCTCAATTCCTAGGAAACTGAGCATCAAAAAGAAGGAATACAGCCACGTACACCTAAGGTGGTGGGTTCGAATCCCCAGCCCGGGCCCGCCAAACAACAATGATGGCTGCAACCAAAAAAAAAAATGGCCGGGCGTTGTGG
>CAUYQV010067102.1:0-10028 GCA_963574575.1 Galagoides demidoff
AAGAGTCCCTGCTGGATCCGGCCACATGTAGGAGGTCATGAGAAGTTACTAGGAGGAGATTAGTTTCAGTGCCTATGGGATGATGGGACCACGGCCAGGCTGGAGCCGGTGCAGGAATGGGAGGTGTGTGGGGGCTTAGACATGACCTGGGTAGGCGACTCTTCCAACAAGTTTGGAAGTGAATGGAGCAGAGAAAGAGGACAGTCACTGGAGGGTGTTCAGAACCAAAGCAGAGTTAAAAATGTAAGATGTGAGAATGAGCCTATATGTTATGGGGATAATCTAGAGAGAGAATTATTGATAAAACAGATTAGGCAGCGGTTCTCAACCTGTGGGTCGTGACCCACAGGAACTGTATTAAAGGGTTGCAGTATTAAGAAGGTTGAGAACCTTCTTAATTAGATTGGATTAGAGGGTTGGGGAGAGAGACTTGACCAAGTGAGATGAGGTAAGGACAGTTCTGCCAAGGTGGTGGGACCAGATGGGTTCATAGAACTCATCATAGGAAGACATGGGAGCTCAGGTTTGATGAACTCTGGTCTCAGTAAACTGTGAATCACGTGACAAAGAGGTGGGTGTGAGAAGTGAAGAAAAGGTGAAGGAGAATTTCTGCAAGACACTCCCTCGCCCCACTTCCTTTCCTTGCTGTTAATTTCTTTCTCAATGATTTGTTTGGCCTTTGACTCTGGAGAGAAGGGCTTGGTGGAATGGGGAAAGAACTCCAGGAGTTCTGGTCCTTGGAAGAGGCTGTAAAAGGGGGGAGAAATTGCAGGAGAGGCTGCAGCTGGAGATTCATGCTGCAACAAATTAAAATTTAATTCATGTTAACTTAGTTTTTTTTTTTAATGTCAGAGAAAAATCCCCCAAGTTGCTTAGCTATCTAATAAGACGGCTGAGGTGGGTTTTCACATGATTCCTATACATAAGGACACTAGAGGGCAGCATTGTTAAAAGAAAAAATCCACGGAGCCTGGACTTCTAGGTACTGTTTTCCCAGTATCACCGACACGCATTTTAAAAGCATCCTAAGCACAGTGAAGATTCTGAGTGGGGAAAAGGACGTTAACAAGATCACCTGGTACATTGCCCTCACCTGCCTCTGGGAACAGACGAATGTGATTAAATCTGATGACCCAGGAGACTGACAGTGACTCCCCCACCCACACTCCACTTACCACTTTCTCAGAAGCCTCAGTCCCAGCGGGTCAGCCCTGACTGCCCATTAGGAGCACCTGGAAGGGCTTTAAAAATCACCATTTCCAGACCTCCACTGAAGGGCTCTTATATCAGAACCGCTGGGGGGTGAGGCCCTAGCATTGATGATACTTAAAAAACTCATCCTGGATATTCTAGTGCCACACCAGGGTTAAAACCAATGTGCTTGGCTACAGCAAATGGTCTCCAGTAGCCCATGGAATGGCAGCACCAGCAGGCCCTGGGGACTTGTCACAACATAAATCCTAGGGCCTCACCCCAGATCCAGTAAAGTGTAGACTCTGGGAGTGGGGCCCAGCACTTTGCTTTAAGCTGCCCTCCAAGCAATGCTGATACACACTAACTAACATTTGAGAACCCCTGCTGTCCCCGTTCCCAACTAAGCATTTCAGTGGGTAGAAACTTCCTCCCTCCCTTCCTCTTTTGCGCTTTCATCTAAGCAAAATGCTTCCTACTGCAATTTAAACTTCAGGCATTTATCTCAGTACACGTGCAAACAGATAGTTGCTATGATATGTACACACACACACTTTGGGGCGAATCAAAATCACCCGGGGAATTTGCTACAAGTACGGAGGTCCAGGTACTATCCTCCTCCAGTAAGCCAGGGCCTATGAGTTTTTATTAGCTCTCAAGTCACAAAGTTTGAGGAAAACCATCTAAACCCAGAAAGACGTTGCTTATTCTCCCTTTGGGCTCCTTTCCAGACTGAATGATCATTACTCTAAGCTGATGACGCCTCCCCTGAGCTCAAGGCCACAGGCAGTTCCTTCCCCACCTCTGTCATGCTCGGCCTCTGCACAGGTGCTGCAACCAGCTTTGCTCCTGTCTATAAAGGTCGTTTTGTTCCTGTCTCTAAAGGGAGGGTGATCTTGACCCTGTGGAATCCTTTCTAAGACTGACGTGGAATAATGTGTGTAAACTAATTTGTGAATTTGAAACAATGATACAAACTGAATAACAAGCCATCAGAATACATCCCAGATTCTCCTTACACAGGCCCAGCTTCTGACATTTCAGTGACACTGCTCTTTTAGTAATGTAGGGCATTTGCATTTTAAAATATGAATTTTATGCCAAAGGAATAAATACAACTTCTTTTGAATGAAATTTTTTTGGATAAATATTTGAATTTGTTTAATTGAGCCTCATGCCCGAAAGTGATAGCTCACATGAAGCCCTTTTTCATGGGAAACATTCTCTAGTGAAAGTTATAAGCCCATAGTTACACACGGCATGAGCAATAAGCCGCTAGAAAATAAAACACCTGAAATTTGTGTTCTGATCAAATAAAGGGTACTCAAATTAATCTGTCTATAGAGATGAAATGATAAAACCAAAGGAATCTTTAGAGATAGTCCAATGCAATTTCCCCTTACTCTAGATGAAGAATTATTTTAAGACATAATTAAAAACTTGCATATTATTAATAATTATAAATCTTTAAATATGTTTGCAAAATGCTGAAAATGGATGCACAAAATAATATTATGTAGTGGAATTCTATGTGATTTTGTTCTAAATTTTCCAAGTTTCTTATAAATATGTGTTATTATAATATGCTTTTATAGTGTAAATAAAGAAAGACCATCCAAACAGGCAAAGGCACTACTTTAAACCCTGACATGTTATAGGTCTAACCAAATTAAATTGCCATTTTTGGAGGTCAAAAGTGGTTGAAGATTGGCAATGTCATAGGGTTCCACTTAACTAATATCAGATTCTTTCTTTCCTTCTTTCTTTCTTTCTTTCTTTCTTTCTTTCTTTCTTTCTTTCTTTCCTTCTCTCTCTTTCTTTTCTTTTATTTTGAGATAAGGATCAATGAGGAGGCTGGAATACTGGTGTATAATACAGGAACTTGGAACTTGGTTTCATCAGAGGAGTTATTATAAACACTAACAAAAGTCAGGCTTATATCTGGGCACAATGTTTACTTCAAGCCAGTTTGTTATTTTTCTACCACCAGTTGTTTATTTACTTACTTAACTTCAGAAGCTGCTGGTGGTGGAGGTTTATAATTGTGCCTCTTGGCAGCATAGAGGTTTCCTGTTTACCAGCCCCTCATCTTGTGGGCTATGGAGCATCTTTTCTGAGTTCTTAGCTTAGTGTCTGGAGATAAAGGACTATCTTTCTGACAGAACTGGAAAATTTGTATGCACAAATTAAGTGATGACATGCTTAAGATGAACCATGAGTTATAGGCCTTAAAAGTTTGCTGGGTCAGGGGAACCTGGCTCCATTGTCTTATATAGGACACACCAGGATTCAGGAGACATCGGGGTTTTTCCCTGTCACTATCACTAACTTTGGACACATCTCTTGACTTTGCTGGATCTCAATTTTGTCAAGGCAAATGAGCAGATTGATATTAATTGAGCGCACACATAGTCTTTACAATTACTGTTTAGGTGGGCAATATATTATATATTTTAGAGACAGAGTCTCACTCTGTTGACCTCATAGCTCACAGTAAACTCCAACTCTTGGGCTTAAGCAATTCTCTTACCTCAGCCTCCCAGGTAGCTGGGACTACAGTCACCCACCACAATGCCCTGCCCAGCTATTTTTTTTTTTGTTGCAGTTGCCACTGCTGTTTTAGCTAGCTGGGGCCACGTTCAAACCTGCCACCCTTGGTATATAGGGCCAGCACCCTACCCACTGAACCATAGGCGCTGCCCTAGGTGGGCAATATTTTAACCTTCAGTTTATTGATGAAGAACCTGAGACACAGAAAGACAAAGTCACCTGGGCAAGGTCTCAGCAGATAGTGTTTGAGGACACATCCAGCTTTGAAGTTCTGTGACTGGTCCTTTTGGGAGGCTTTGTGTAATGATACATTGAGGGAGAAGGTGGTTTGGAGATAGAAAATAACAGAGCATTTACTTAATTGACCCCATTGTATACGTGTGAACATGTGATGGTTTATATTCATTTATATCTATCCCTTGCGTTTAATATACTGACGGGCTATAGTTCATGGTGTGTATATGTGACTTGAGAAATGTGAGCTTTTTGTTTTCTTGAAGGAAAACCTCAAATCTGACAGCACACAGAGCCAAAAAGGGGATTGTGTCTGTACTTGACCTGTCAAAGCTTAGAGAAAGAGGGGTCTTCAGAAGATAATTTGTAGAGAATGGACTTAGTGAAATCAGTGAAACCTCTCCTATCTGGAGAACTTAATCTGTTCAAAACTTTCACCTAAGAAGGAGCTTTATGTTTCCAAGGGCAATGCCCAGGTGTCCACTCTGCAGCTAGTCTGGAAGAACCCCTCCTCCAGACACATGGTTCTCAACCTTTCTGATCTGTCATACACTGGTTTTCCCTGACACTGGACAGTTTGAAGTGACCCTTTGAGTCCTAATGTGATTTAAGAACCTTGTTCTGAAATATGAAATAGGTTATTGAAATGAGACTAAAACTCATTTTTCACTGAAGTTCAAAGACCCTCAAAAAAAAGCTTGTTGGTAAGTATCCCTACGTTCCAAAGGGAAGAGCTTGACCCCCTATGTAGGATATTATAGCAAAAAAGGTTTGGACATCTTTATCCCAACACCTACCTTCAAAGACTAAATAGAGTGGGGAAAAACATCTTAAAAATGATAAACAAATTCAGTAAAGTTGCAGGATTCAAAATCAATATCCAAACGTTAGTAGCATGTCTATACATACAGCAGTAACAAGCTAGCTGAAAAAGACATCAAAAAGCCATCCCATTTGTAATAGCTACAAGAAAGAAAATATGAATAAATTTAAGGGGATAAAAGAACTTTACAATGAAAATTACAGAACTGATGAAAAAATTAAAGAGGACACATGCACAAAAGTAGGACATTCCACGTTCATGGATTAGAGTTATTATTGTTAAAGTGACCATACTACCTAAGTGATCTATAAATTCAGTGCAATTCCTACTAAAATACAAATGATTCAAAACTACCTTGAGATATCACCTAACCTCAGTGATGAGAATAACCCACATCACAAAGTTTCAAAGCTGCAGATGCTGCCGTGGATGTAGAGAGAAAGGAACACTTTTACACTGCTGGTGGGACTGCAAACTAGTACAACCTTTTTGGAAGGAGGTATAGAGAATCATTAAAGAACTCAAAGAACTCAAACTAGACCTCCCATTTGATCCTGCAATCCCATTACTAGGCATCTGCCCAGAAAGAAAAAAATTATTTTATCAGAAGGACATTTGCACTAGACTGTTTATTGTAGCTTAATTTACAATTGCCAAAATGTGAAAACAAACTAAATGCCCACCAACCCAGGAATGGATTAACAAGCTATGGTATATGTATACGATGTAATACTATTCAGCCATTAAAAAGATGGAGACTGTACATCTTTTGGATTGAGTTGAACAAGAATCCAATGTACTCAATTCTAATATGAAGCCAGTAGATGATTTAATATATACCCTCATAAGAGAAAAACTCAAATCAATTCAAGATGGGGGGCAGGGGAATGAGGGAGTGGGAAGAGGGAAGGAGTGAAGGGGATGGAGGTTATGGTGTGTGGAACACCTCTTGGGGCAGGATACAATTATAAGAGGGACTTTACCTAACAAATGCAATCAGTGTAACCTGATTCTTTGTACCCTCAATGAGCCCCAAACAATAAAACAATAGAAATGATATTCTTCACAGAGAGAATATAATCCTAAAATTCATAGAACTACAAAGATCCTAAATAGCCAAAGCAATCTTGAGAAAAAAGAACAAAGCTGAAGGCATGACACTATCTGACCTCATAATATACTACAAAGCTATAGTAACTATAGCAACATGGTACTGGCATAAAATCAGACATAGAGACCAATGAAATAGACTAAAGAACCCAGAAATAAAAAAGATGTGTTTACAGCCAACTAATGTTTTACAAAGGTGCCAAGAACATTGAGTAAAGGATACTCTCTTTAGTAAATGCTGCCAGGAAAACTGGATATGCATATGCAGAAGAATGAAACTAGACCTCCATTTTTCTCTGTGTACAAAAATAAACCCAAAATGGATTCAAGAAATAAGTTAATAAATATGAAACTATTAGAAGAAAACATAGGAGAAATGTTTTAGGACATTGGTCTATGCAAATATATTATGGAGAAGACTTCAAAAGCACAGGCAACAAAAGCAGAAATAGACAAATGGGATTGTATCAAACTGAAAAGCTTCTGCACAGCAAAAGAAACAACAGAATGAAAAGACAGTCTACAGAATGAAAGAAAATCCTTGTGAATCAGTCATCTGACAAGGAATTAATTTCCAGAATGAGAAGGAACTCAAACAAGTCAGCAGGAAAATCCCAAATAACCCAATTGAAAATGGACAAATTGTCTGAATAGACATTTCTCAAAAGAAGACGTGCAAAGGGCCAAGAAGTATATAAAAAAAAGTTCAACACCACTATCATTAGGTAAATAAAAATCAAAACCATAATGAGATATCTCACTCCAGTTAGAATGACTTATGAAAAAGACAAAAATTTGTAAATGCTGGCAAGGATGCTGAGAAGTAGGAACTCTTATGATACTGTTGGTCAGAATGTAAATTAGTGCAGCCATTATGAGAAACAGCATGGAGTCTTATCAAAAAGCTAAAAAGAAAACTACCACATTATCCAGAAATTCTACTACTACACATATAGTGAAAAGAAAGGAGATCAGTGTGTCAAAGAGATGTCTGCACTCTCATGATTACCACGGCATTATTCACAATGACCAAGATACTGAATCATCTGAAGTGTCCATCAATAGATGAATGACAAAGAAAATGAGATATACATACACAATGGAATACTATTCAGTCATAAAAGAGTGAAATCCTTTTAAAAAATGGGCAAAAGACATAACAGAAACTTTTCAAATGTAGATTGTCTAATGGTGGCCAACAAACATGAAAAAATGCTCAACATCTCTAATCATCAGGGAAAGGCAAACCAAAATCACAAGAGTTATTACCTAACCCCAGTAAGAATGGCTTTTATAAAAAGCCCCCAAACAAGTACTGGTGTGAATGTGGAGAGAAAGGAACACTTGTACACGGGTGGTAGGACTGCGTACTAGGACAATCTCTATGGAAAGTAGTATGGAAATACCTCAAAGAACCAAAAGCAGACCTACCATTTGATCTAGCAATTCCACTGCCAGATATTTAGTCAAAGGAAAAAAATACATTTTATAAAAAGGGCACTTGCACTTGAATGTTTACAGCAGCACAATTCACAATTGCAAAGATGTGGAAACAACCCAAATGCCCTTCAATACATGAATGAATTAATAAAGTGTGATATGTGTATACCATGGAGTACTACTCAGCCATAAAAAATGGGGATTTAGTATATTTTATAACAACCTGGATAGAACTGGAGACCATTCTTCTAAGTGAAGTATGACAAGAATGGGAAAAAAACACATGTACTCAATACTAAATTTTAACTAATCTATCAACTCTTTACTTCCATATGTGTATAGCTCAACATAAATCAAATAGGTGGGAGAGAGGAGAAGGGTTTCAGTAAGTCTACACCTACTTGGTACAATGTACACTTTCTGGGTTGAAGGGCATACTTAATAACTGTGACTTAAATGTACAAAAGCAAATTGTGCAACCAAAACATATGTACCCTTGTAATATTCTGAAATTTAAGAAAAAAAGTAGCCTAAAAAAAAAAAAAAAAAGAAATCCTGTCATGCCAGGAACACGGATAAGCCTGGAGGTTATTATGTTAAGTTAAATAAGCCAGGAATGGAAAGATAAATACTGTTTGTTCTCACTCATATGTGGAAACTGAATACATTGATTTCTTAGAAGTAGAGAATAGTGGTAACTAGAGGCTGGCAAGGGTGGAGGACAGAGAGGTAGGGAGAGGTTGGTTAATGCACACAAAATTATAGCTGGATAGGAGGAATATATTCTAGTGTTTTATAGCAGTGTACGGTGAATATAGTTAACAATTATTTATTCTGTATTTTCAGATAGCTAGGAGAGAGCATTTTGAATGTTCCCAACACAAAGATATGATAAATATTTGAGGTGATGGGTATGTTCATTAACCTGATTTCATCATTACACATTGTATAGAGGTATTGAAATATTACACTGTACCCCATAAATATGCCCAATCATTATGTGTCAATTAAAAGTGTAATGAAAAAGAGAAGAACTGGGTAGAGGTAGAGTTTGAGAGGTAATTTATTTAGGCATGTTTGAGTTCTGTGGCATTTGGCTAACTCCCTTTGTGATCTTTCCCTCCTCCTCCATCTCTCACCTCATTTCAAACCAAATAAAACTCCGGAACCTGAAATTCCCATTTGTAGAACTTGCAAATAAGAACAGTTTCCTGATGTAAGAGTCTGACCTTGCTGTGACTTCTCCTGACAGACACTGGCTGTTGTGGGATTTTGCTTATTACTGGTTCAGCTCTCCTTACACAGGGGAGGCTATGTGATGCTATATGCTTTTAACATTTTATTTTTGCTCCATCAGACATGTACTCTTTAATTCTAAGAAGAGAGCCATTGTTCATTTTATACCTGTGTTTCTCCCAAAATAAGATGCTGTCTTATCTTCATTTTTTCTCAAGAAGACACTCTAGGGCTTATTTTCAGGGGATGTCTTATTTTTATTAAGTATAATACAACAATCTACATTTATTTAAATACAGTTAAGTCATCTTCTTCTAGAACCTTACAGGGGGAGCCCACCTTGTTGGTGGGGCTGGCACTAGTGATGCGTGAACTCTTTTCCCTTAGCTGTTCACACGTGTGCAATAGGATGCCTGTGACTGCAGTTACCACACGCGCACCCACACAAGTGCCAATGGCTTGGAGAAAGGAGCTGTGGCAGATAAAAGGTATTCCAGTCTTCCTTACAGCACCGCACTGAAATGCATGGTGTGGCTATGCAGATATGCTGCATAGCCATACCCATCACTAGGTCTTATTAGCAGGGTAGGGCTTATATTTAACAAATGCATAGAAATCCTGCTAGGGCTTATTTTTTGGATAGGTCTTATTTTCAGGGAAACATGGTATTTAGGTAAGAATGGTGAAGTGACTTGCCCAAGACCATGACATAGCTCTCTACTCCATCCCCATTACATCTCTGTAATCCTCTTATCACTACCCTGGACTTTCCAGCTTCTCACTAGATCACTGCTGCCTGCTGACAGGTGGAATATGAATCATAAAATTGCACCTTTTCTTTCAACACAATCTAAACATGGTCACGACCATTTCCTCCTAAAATGTAGTGATTCCAAACTATCACTTTTTAGTCCCTGCACTTGGTTAATACTAAATGGTAGTAATCAAAGAGATGATTTCTATTCCAATGAAAGAGAGGTTGCCTCCACGATGTGTATAGAGAAAAATGCTGTTATTGTATATGCCAAATTCTATAGTACTCAAAAGCAATGGAATGAGTTCTAATTCATTTAAAACATTCAAACTGAGAGTAAGTAAACTAGCTGCTTTTAATTTTGCCTGGAGCAAGGCAATGAATAGTCAAATTTCAACAAATAAATCTATGTGAACTGAAATTGTAGGATGGTGCAACTTTCTTAGATACTTGACTGTTATCTTTATCTGTGAAGCTGATAGTTCATCAGTAGGCTGTAAGACATGGATCCTCAGAGTTAGCATCCCGGGGTTGTCTTTGGCACTGTTACCGTGATCAATCTGTTAAAAAGGAACTTTATGGTTTGAACATGTGTCTACCCCTGATATGGGATATTTATGACATGAATGAAAATGTTAACATGTGAAAAGGGGTTCTTTTTCCATCTAGAAGTTTTGCTCTTGTTGCTTA